>NW_010576780.1:16747-37296 GCF_000705375.1 Tinamus guttatus
CACACACACAGGGGCACACAAACATCTCCCTTCCTTCAGCTCCCCTCGGCCCAGCCCAAGCTGCTTGTTCGGTCAGTGCCCCGGCTGTAACCGGGTGGATGTTGCTGATTCACGTGTCGTCACGGCCGGCTCCTCTCCCGCAACGCCCCGGTCCCTTGGATCTGCCGCGCTGCACGTCGCTGGCAAACAGCAGGGCCAAGAGCATTCATGGGCGCGAAGTAGGGTACTGGGGCAAATGCCTGCTGAATACCAATGAATGGAAACCAGCCCGCGCACAGACACAGAGCAAAGGTTCCCTATTCTCTTTTCTTGGCTGCTGGCACATTTGGGGCAGAGAGGAGGAAGAGGGGATGTGGGAGAGGAGGAAAAGCGAGGTACTGAGCCAGAGACAGCAGTAGGAGCTCTTTCGCACTCCAGGATGAATGCTAAGCAGACCCCACCGGGCAGGAGTGCCCAGATGAATGGGATCCTTTCACATCAGCCTGACAGAGGAGGGATTTCATAGTTCTCCGGGCAGCACAGAGCTGCCTTAATCCAGCAGATACAATGCCCTGCTCATACGGCTCAGGAAACAAAATAAATATGTTCTTGCAAAGGCATCACAATGAAGCTTTTAAGGACTCTACACAAGAAGGCTCTACCTGGTTCATGGGTCTCCTTGCATGCGTGGGAGCGAAGAGCTTTTCATTTTCTCTCTCTTTTGCTTTTCTCCATGCTTTCCTCCATTTCTGCATCTGGTCCTGGGGTGCATGAGCCAGGCATTTCCATATAGGCTCTCCACTAAAAACAAACATACAGGTTTGTTCTAAAGAAGGGTATCACCTGGAAAAAAAAAGTAGAAATACACCATGCAGAGAGATTAAAAACAACCAAAAGATGGCTGGAATTGCTTAAGGAATCATGTCCAGCCAGGTCAAGGACAACAGCTACCTCTTCTACTTAATGTTGCTGGTATCAGTACAGAAACCAAAGGCCTCTCTACCCCATAGCCTTAACAGGTCCTGTAGGATGTACTGTACCAGCCGGTTGTGACTACAGCAAAACTATGAGGTAAAACCCATTATTGGGGACCAGGACCTGGTCATTCCACCTTCACATTAACCTCAAGCACATGGCACAGCCAAACAGGGTGCAGTGAAGAGATACCCAAGCCAGCCCTTCAACAAAATGTAACTGTGGACCTCAAGGTAAGTAGCTTTCACAGTGACTTAGTCCTTCAGCATGTAAGCCAACCTGTAGAACTTCATGCTGCCACAGTTTGTCTGAGCCTAGTGTCCAGCAAGCTCTGAGCAACCTTAAGCCACTTTCTTTGATAGCATTCAACTACAGGTAGCGAGAGAGTGTTGAGCATTAGCTAACTGACCTACCCTGCTCCAGCAACACACCTGGCTGTTGAGTCTCCCTGTGTCCCGTGATGCTATTGTGGCTCCATTTTTTAGGAGAACTTACTCTGCTGTACAAGCATGATCATACTATGGATTTATGATATCTTTTCTATACTGTATGGAGTTGGTTATGATACCCCAGTCAGGGTTGTTTGATTCCACCCAATTCTCCTAAGACCATTTGGCTTTTTCCTTGGTGTCCTGAAGACTTGAGGTTTTACAGGCTGGGTAACGCCAATCCATGTAATACATACAAGGTCCATTTTTTACTTCCATGAGAGGTTTGACTTCCCAGCTGGAGGATACCATTGTTCTGTAATGAATGAATATATCAATATCTATTTTAGGAGGTAATGAAGACACTATTTCAAACACTGCAGCTGAAATCTCTCTTAGGAATGGCTCCAAGGGATCCTAATATTCCAATCCACAACTAGTTCAAACAATTAAAGATCACTGCTTGAATTGTACCATGTATCTGGGCTGTGTGATTGCCATGTTTGGCCATTTTTGCCTTTCCTGTTATGGAGGACCAGGAACCCATTTACAGATGGTGTTAATTGGGCAGCTTTTGGTGCCTGTCTGGAAAAGCACTCAAACTGCAGGACTGTCACACTTCTGCTTAAGAAACTGCCTACCTTTCTGTTCTGCTCATTGTGGGTACCAAATAGCAATATAAAAATGTCAAACTCTGTTCCTAAAATAAAGAACCTGTGTCAAGCTGATCAAAACAGCTTCTAAAGAAAGAAGAAATGCAGAGAGGCAAAAAATTTAAGACTAGAGTTGGTCATTTTCCAGACTGACCTTCCTGCATGCACCAAGCCATAAAATGTCACCTGGTAAATCCTGCATTGACAGCAATTGTTCTTGCTGTTGATGTGGGAGTTGAGGAGAAGTGTATCTTTTAGAGGCAAAATCTATCTTCCAAAACCTATCAGCCAATGTTCATTACAAGATTTCTGGCAATGTTTTTGCTTCCCAAAGTGTTAAGCTCTGTCAAAAACAGAGTACCTGTGCCCACTGCTTAAATGGAAACCACGTTTCTGAAAATTAGCCTAGTTGTGATGCTAGCTGTTAGGTGTGTGTTAGGTCCCATATTCTAAAACCTGGTGAGATGTGGGGTAAAATGTCCTTTATCTGTCAGCTTCTCCTCGGCCCCCACCACTCTTTGTGCGAGTGCTCTAGTTTCAGTGCCAAATCTGACGAAATGAGGCAGTGGGTTGGCTCAGATAATGGGAGCTCTGTGATTCCCTCGGCCGATGATCTACCAGAAGTGCCAGACTGTCAAGCAAAGTGTGAGTCACTATTCACAGCTTCAGCTCAGCAGTGCAGCAGAAATCCACAATTCTGGCAAAATTTAGGCCTTTATATTATTCTCCATAGCAGCCTTGCCAAGCTGGTATTTTTAGCGTCTCAAACCAAAGTTGAATAGAGCTGCCAAGGGCTGTTATCCCAAGTTTCTGCTTCTAATTTCCTTGCAGTGGAGATGCTGAGACGGCTGAGAATATTTTGTTTTACCACCTGGCCGCCAAAAAGCTTGGTCTGCATTTTGGGTGATGTCACATTTCCTGAGTTTTGGAGAATGGTTGTCTCTCCTTTCTCTTTTGGCACTGAACAAGTTCAATCATTCAAAAAAGAAATCCCTCTTGAGCTGCCAAGGAAATACCAATGAGAGAGACAAAAAGAAAAGCACAACTGTAAAATCAGAGGAGACAAAAGGATTTAATAAATATAGTTATTTTTTCCCACCCAGGCTGTAGCATCCATGTCAACTCATGACAAGAATAATTTGGTGACGTTGAAGAACTCTGAACAAGTCCCCTCTTCCTTAACAGGCCTGACAAAACTATCTGGCCTAGTGGATTTTGTGGTTAATCTGGCTAAGATCTGTGCCCTCTTTGACACAAACCGTAGCTCCCATAAAGTCCTTCCAAGCAGGATTCATCTCGGAGATGACAGAGAATTGACTAATAACAGAATGCACTCTCAAGCTCGGTGACTATATTCACTTGTGTGGCCAAAGATCTCATTAATAGCTTGCACACACAGTACATATAGCTTATTTTTAAATATAGAGGCATTGCCCAGAGGCATTTTTATTAGCCCTGTTTACTCCTAAACCCCTTGGGCTCAGATTTCTCAACATTCTGAGCCCAAGTATGGACCAAGCACGAGGCAATGCTCCAAAGGGTGAGACCAAGTATGATCACTACGCCAAGCAACTCTAATGGAAAAAAAGCATTTGAAGTTGACTCCATTCAATATTTCTGTTTTTAAATGTGGATAATCCAAAAAGCAATGGGTTAAATCAGAGACTGAGGCTAGGTGCTTATTTAGCAGTAAAAGATTTCAGTTGTGTGGAACATGTGAGATTTAATTGTTGGAAACTCACCTTACTGGAAAAGCCTGGAGAGCCTGATTTGCTTGGAAATCGCAAGGGAGAAGCTGTCTCCTCCTGGAGTGGTTATATGTAAGGGCACAGCTTTTACTTCAGTTTGACCTTTTTCTTCAGAATGACTCCAACTTCTTTGTGAGAACTTACTACTCCAATGCACCTACCAGTGAAATTCTCTTCAACGATTACTAGGATAAGGAAGTATCCATATTTACTGCAGGTTATTTCCAGTTTGTTTCTACACAGTGCAAGTGAGCAATAAATTACATGGAGTTTCAATTTTTGTTTGTTGGTGTGTTTTTGTAGGGGGGCACAGGAGTGGGGGAAATTTTGCTTTCTAAATGGAGAACAGGGACTTAGTTTAAAAGAGCATCAACAAGAATGGCACCTGCATGGAAAGAACATATGAACAGATGAGCAAAAAGGCTTAAAGAACATGAGGATTTGCAAATATTTTCACCCAGGAGACAGCATTCCACCACCCATAAATAGCAGCAAATCAAACAGCTTACAAATATGTGCATGAATCACTGGGTATTTTTATTCTTTAGTCACAGTAGCTATAGATACCTGAGAAAAAGGACACTCCTGTTTTTACATCCTCCTAACTAGGTTGGTAAAATTAAAAATGTAAGGCCACAAAGAAAATCATGTACCTGGCACAAGGGCTTTTGAGAGCAATTTTCCATTCATTCTGCCTTGTTCCTGCTTGAGTTCCTCTGAGGCTTGTAATTTCCTTTCACCAAGGACACACATCTTTAGAAATGTGCTTTGGTTCTGATCAAAAACAAAATAGAAAGCTTTTCAGCTAAAGGAGAGCCTGCGGGTCTATGGCTCCGGGGTGATTATGCTGATTGATCTGAAAGAGGATGCAATGGAAAACTGATGGGTCCCAGCTCCAGTGGCCCTGGACTCCTCAGCCATCCCGATCACTTCCTCAGACCTGCAGATCCCAGGTACTGGGTCATGGAGTTGGACACCATCCTTCAGGACAGATCTCAGGAAGGAGATGGGGCATTCTCCGACAGGAGGCCATGATGGCCTCTCAGCGAAAGGCAGATAGTGAGACTATCACAAGCTTCCACTCCTGCACCAAGTGGGATCTTTGAGGCTTCTGAAGGATCTCCTGACACACCAAGGATAGAAGAATGACCTAGACTTTACATTTAGTCCCTTAAAGAAATGTTGGTGGTAGCTTTAGCAACAATGAAAGCTCATCAGAAAAAAAGAAAGAGTTGTCAGGAGAGAAAACTAGGAGAAATAAAAGTAAAGAGGCCTGAGGCTGTATCTTGTCACCTGAGGGACAGAAAGAAATAGGTACTGCTAATTAATGGTTGTTTTCAACATTATGTAAAATGTTTTAAAAGTCTGATTTGAACAAGAGCTGCCCTGATGTGCCAGAGGATGTTTAAGCCCTTTCACGTCTCAGCTGGCTCACTCACACCTCGGCCTGCAGAATCTTGCCTGGTCCCTCCACAGAAATGGGGCATTCATGCTCCCAGCGTGTTAATGATTTCACCCTCCATAAACCAGGCCGCTCAAACGCGCTCTGCAGGACACACACTGAGATGAAACGCGCTCTTTGAAGGCCGGGAGGAGGTGACAAAACTGAAGTTTCTTCCTGGGACAGCTTCACCTGGATGCCAGAGAGGTTCCCCTTGGTAAAGATTGCCTGATTCCTGTTACCTCACTCAGGCTTCAAGTCCCTTTGGCCTGGCCATCACTGATCCTTTTTTACACAGATGGCCTGGGGGCCCGTGGAGACTGTTAAATGTCTGACCCACAGTATTGCTCAAAGCCAGTTCTCTGGCTCTCCTTTGGCTCTTGCTTTGACAAGGGGCAGGGGGACTCCTTATGTCAAAGGCAGAAGAATTTCTCTTGACGCAAAGCTCTTCAAGCAAGGCATACACAGTTAATTTGTTCCCCCAAGCACTCTTTTGACAAATTTTACAGGAGACTGGGAAAGTAATGAAAATACTATAAAACTCCTGAATATTTTTCACACTGATGTGATCTGACCAGTCCTACACAGATTAATTAAGTGCGTAACAGCCCTTCATCTGCCTACATAACCCAGGCTAGGAATGATCTTCACTGGCATTCCCCACTCCAGCCATGTCTAGGGTTTTGAGAGTCTGTTGTTGATTCTGCACTGCTCCAATTCAAATCCAGCTACTGGATCCCCATGTGCCACCAGGAGTGTGGGACAGCACAGAACAAACATGGGCTGGGAATGCTCCCTCACTGGAAGTGAATTAAGGTATCCCGGAATTGCTCTGCAGAACATCATCTTCCTAAGGTTAAGACAAGGGAGAAGGTTGTGGCAAAGAGATCCCACAATTTTCCTTCATTTTTCAAGGGAAAAAAAAGCAGTGTAACTCTTCAGATACTGTAAATTAAATACAATCCTATTTTCTATTTAAAGCATCACAGGGACCCAGCTCTTCAGATGAAACTCCAGAATTCCTGCAGTTTGGTCTTTTCCAACTCAGGGGAACTACAGGTCCCAGGGTGCAGTGCTTTATCTCCTTCTGAGAGGCCCGAAGGAAATGGGGGTATTACCGGATTAAAGTGTTTTTACTAGTAAGACTCCATGCCAGTACAGATGTTTCTATAGCTTTTATCCTAGTTCCATCTGCTCGGCTCTGAGAGACTGTATTTCCCTCTGTGACACACTAATGCTTTTTGCATAGGTGTTAATGTCTGAAACATCAAAACCCGCCAGCTTTGTTGGATTAAGCAGCTTTGTGCATTCTCACATTGCAGTAACATCCATTGGGAAAAGCCAAATGACAGCTAGTCGTCCTCATCTTTGTTGGCCATCTGTCACAGCCTGAGGGTTGAGTGGGGAAACCCGTGTTAATCAGCCAAAGTGACCCCAGAAGATGGTGCTGGGGCAGAAGAAGCAACAAGGGAATATTTTTACTTAGAATGAAGCTTTCAAAGATTGCTCTGATGGAAAGGCTATTTAATTTAACTACAGTGCAAGTTCAGTCACTGATCTCAAGAGACAGGCAGGGTGGTCCTTTGCCAGTGGGTCTACCAAGGCTGCACTAGGGTACCAGAGGTGGGTCTGAAAACTGGGAGAGGACAACAATGTTCTCAAAAATGAAGGACAGAGGGGTAAGGCAAGTCATCATATTTTGGAAGATCCATGCTCCATGGAAGATGGAAAAGCAGGAGAGGAACAACATAATCCCATAAAACCACAGCTTTTGGAGAGAGGAAGGGATTTCTGTCATGGGACAGCTGAGGTCAGAATTTGGACTTGGACCTGTTTGTGAGTGAGCAACACATGCCATACTTCAAGAGGACTCAAAAATTCTTCTCCTGGTGACCAGAGCTCTTTCTCCCTCTTCCACAGCGAGAAGTGGCAATGGCTTTGCCTTGGCCCCTCAGGACCTCTGCCCCATGGTGAGACAAAGACCACCTTGAGAAGGGTGTGTGGAATTGCTTTGCTTCTGGCAGCATGAATGGCACATTCCTGCAGCTCCTCATCTGCTGTCATTTAAATGCAGCAAGAAGGGAAAAGGACACATCACACACTTCCTGAACAAACCAGGAACTCCATCCTGTGCCTGACACAGCCCCTTCAGCCTTGTTTGCACAAACCACCGGCTCCCATCCACGATACCGACCATCTGTCAGTATTCCTGCCTTTCCCAACCCTTCCTTCCTGCCTGCCTAGCTGGTCTCTCCCAGAGAGGCAAAGCAAACATCTTCTGTTTATTCCCTTTCTTCCATTTGTTAGTTCATAATTTGAGCCCACTCGGCAGGGTATTTTCCTTCTTTCCCTCCAGAGTAGGGGGACAGAGCCTTTTTTCTCTCACTAATGGTCTCTCTTTAGCCCCAGAAATGGAAGTAAAGAACCGGAGTTGGCCCCATAAAACATCCACTCACATCATCTATCAAGAGCCTGCAGCAGGCAGCAGTAATGCGAAGGGCTCTGGTCCATGAACACACGGTGGAACTGCTCATCTGCATGGCATATGGGAGGCATATCTGCTGCTTTCTAATGACCAAAAAGCAAAGCTGAGGTACACTCAACCACACTGTTCCATACAGGGACATCCTCCTGCAGCAAACTGAGAAACAGTTGCTGTTTGAAAGGAAAAATATATATATATAAACAAACAAAATCTTTAATGTTTCTTTGACGTTTTTGAACATTTGTCATGCAATAACACTCCCAAAATACTGACTTCATATGAAAAAATGTCTCTTCTATTCCTAGTCTTTCAGAGGGTTTCTTTTTTAGTGATTCTTCTCATCCCAAATGAATTAAGAACGGATCTTTCCACAGGGAGAAAGAAAGGAACAAATATGCCATCTCCACTGGCTTTTCCCATTCCTGGCCATGTGAGCTGCCTTGGGGGTCTCGGCTCGGCGGTGGCAGGGGGGATCGCGGCTGCTCTCGCAGCTCTGCCCCACGCACTAGAGACTAGCGAGTAGCTAGAGTAGCTAGAGTAGCTAGAGATGCAGCGGAGATTTAGGCTCTCTCCCTTTTCCTTGCTCCCTACCCACGTCACACTCCGTGCGTGTGCCTCCCGTTTAAGCCGTTTCCCTTGCGAGGCTGGAGCAGGGCCCCGCAGCAGAGCCGCTCACAGCAGGACGGTGTTTACACGTCGCTGCTCCACATGGCTGCGCTTCCAGCCCAGCACGTGAGCTCCTTGCTCCGTGCCTCATTGCCGCTGCCTGGAAACCTCGGCCACGGACAGGCAGGAGCGCGTGCGGTGCTTGTCCGACTGGGACATGGCCAAACCCAGCCCCAGCGTCGCAGCGCGTTGGGAGCGGGCTGCAGGGTTTCACAGTTCACCTCAGCGTTGCACAGGCAGCTCCCAAAGCCCAGGAAATAACAAAAACCTCCCCAAACTCATTTAGTCAGCAGAGATGAGAGGAGCTCTCCCACCTCAATGTGAGTTATCCAAGGTGAATCCGAAATAAACGGGTATGGTTCCAAAATAGAAAACATCATTGCTTACACGTAGTATTTATATGTTCCCTTGCCCTTGTTTCGGCTGCCTCCCACTTTTCTTCACAAATTGCTCTTTGAAAAGGGCCATTCAGGGAGGTTTACAGACGTGAACACAGCTCCGCTCGGGAGCCCTGTGCCAGCTCCACGCTCAGGAGCGAGCACAACAGATCTGCAGCAGGAGAAAATCTTTCCTGGCATGCGTTAACATTTTCACTCCTTACGCTTAGAATATGTTCCATTGAGCTTTTATTTTTTCTTCTTTCCTCCTTTTTTGTGCTAATGGCAGCAATAGAGTCTATAGCAGCAACCAGACAACAGGTTTGCAGCCGGTGTAAACGCAAGCTGAATTCTATATATCCACACAAGCCCAGGGAAATGGCACTTTCTTCCCATGACCCTACTTTTGTGCAAGTATTAAAATTAACAGAGATGGCCCTTGTTTTCTCTTCCTGAAATACGGTTGCACTTGGTTCACTATCAACAAGTGCAAAATAGGAAACTAATATTAACATGGGTCTCCCTACAGCGGATCAAACAGGTCTTTGCTTCTTGCAGCAATTTGCTAGGAAAACGAATACTCACTGGCACAGTTTTGAATGGCAAGTGGCTCATGTATTTGCAAAATGCTCCTTGCCCACTGCTAGCTGGACATATGATCATTTTAATCTCTTCCTATGTGACAAATCAGATAAAAGTGGGGCTGGGGGAAACAGGCCATTAATAAAATTTTCTTTTTTCCTCTCTCTCTTTTGTTTAAATTGTGAAATTGAAATGCAAATAGCTATTCACTGTGCTGTAGCCTACTAAAGTAACAGTCTGTTTTCAGGTAAAGTAGTATCTGGCAGTCACAAAACAGCAGTCTGGGTTATGAGGTAGGGACAGCTTCCTCCTACGGCTTTTGTAATGTTAAGTAGTAACTATCACTGTTGTCATCCTAGATTTTAGGCCTATCAAATCTCAACCAAAAATATGTACTTTGTGCTTAATCTCATCACTGTTTTATTCTGATTAGGCATTTTCTCTCTCTTTCTGTATACATAGGTAATAGCACAAGCTGAGTCAGGAATACAGCAAAAGAGGAGGAGGAAGCCACAAGAGCAAAAATAGCAGCTTCAAGTTTTTCTAATAGTAAGACAGCTGAAAGCTAAAAAAAAAAGAAAAGCATTTAAGTGTATTTCTTCCTCTTTTAGAGACATACTTTAAAGATAAGGAACTCCTTCTGATAAAGATATCCCAGGGGAACCAGTGCGTTTACTTTAAAAGAAAGATTTGAATCCCATGCTGATCTTTTATGCAACAATGTTGTCTCTTGCCGAGTGATGCTGGGCTCCACGTTATTTTAGCTGGTGGATATTTGCACAGGAGAATGATTGTTTCTCATGAGAGCTTGATGGACACATCATGTTCTTCCATGGCTTCCTGAAACAGGCCCTCAGCCCATCAGGACAACACTATCTCTGTTTTTCTCAGTTCATTGATCCTGAATTATCTCAGATCAAGGCATAAGATTTCTCTGGATTTTTTTCTTGATAGGATTTTTTTTTTAATGAGTACATTACAATCATCCTAAAGATCAGATCTGCAGCTCTGCATCTGGGAGAAACCAGAGTGACTTCATTTAGTCAGCGCAATGTGACTGATTAGCTGTTCTGAAATGTTTTGTGCTTGTGTAGTTAGTTCCATGTATACAGAAGGCATATATCTGTATGGGAGTGTCTCCATAATCGCTATAAAGCTGGTTTTGAGAGGAAATTTGACACTTCTTCACTCTACATCAACAGATCACTGAAGATGCTCTTAGCACCAGCGGAAGTGCCACATTTTTAAACATGGATTCATCAGCCTCTGCTCATGAGTATAGCAAGCTCAGTCTGGACAGGATTGGGACAGAAACTGCCCGTATATTAATATGCTCCAAGCTAAACTGAACTGACTGGTAGGTATACAAGGAAAACTACAGGCCATGCGGGTAAACTCTGGAGCATGCAGGGCACCCTTGCCCCTTTTGCCAAATCTCTATCCTATATTTAGAGGCGCCAATGGCAACCCCCATAGAAGGTGTTTTTTTAAATCACTCTGTCATCATTAGGAATAAAACTGAGCATCCCCAATTCACATGACCAAAAATATCAAGTTTTAAGGGGGTTTTGGACACATGCTGTGTGAATGCTGAACAGGATCAGTGCTCTAGAGAAAAGCAATCTCCCTGTCTCAGTACTTACGCAGGTTGTGTAGTGGACAAAGATTCCCCCAAAAGGCACCAAGTTCCAGTTGGGGTGATTCAGGGTCATATTTGTTGTACACAAATACTCATCCAGCCATTGGGAGCTTGGAAAAATATTTGCAAATCTGACGACTGCATACATTGTAGCACAAAGATCTACCTGTGAAGGGAATGTGTAAGAAGCAGCACATTATTATTGTCCTGTTTTTTGAAAATTCGTCTCATACAATCAGGGGCCTGGACTTGGGTGGCCAATTGCCAAATGCAGATGCCAATAAATAAAGGAAACAGAACACAAATAACCCATAAATAGGTTGGAATGACTCAAAAGTTCCTTAGAAACAAGAATTCTTGACAGAAAGGATCAATTCATCACGGTTGTATTGGATTATTTCCCCAATTTACCTATCACCAATGTTCCTGTGTCATCCTCTTCCCCAGTAAAGCTCCCAGCAGTAAGACTGAATACCTGCATTTCCCTCTCTTCATTAAAAGACCGTTTGGAAATTCCAAAATTTCCGTTTTAAATGTCAAACTCCACTAATTCATAGTGGAAAAAAATTTTCCATTTTCCCCCTGAAACAAGATCATTGTGTCTTGGAACATGTGCCCAGGAGTTGCACAGCCAAAGAGAACTGGCCATGCATAGGGCAAAACTGAGCTCTTGCTCCTAGCTCAGTGCAGTTAAAGATAAGCATGGACACATCATTGAAAGGAATGGTAAGGTAGGACACTGTTGGCATGGCTGGGTGCTGAATGGGAAGAAATACACGTTGCCTAGCTCCATGCCAAGTCACATCTTCTCTCCATGGGGACCAGGACAAAGGAGAGAAGCCCAGGGCTGTGCTGGGAATGTGTAAGTTCTTGTTTGGGACACAGGGAGTAACAGTAAACAGTGGGGAGGCCCTGCAGTAAATCAGCCTGCGGAAAGGACACGATGCTCTTTGCTCCAACAGCACAACTCAGAAATACACCAAGCCATAAAGACTGCTCCGGCCTGGCAGTGCTCTCCAAGACATCTTTGGAGCAAAGAGCCATGTTACCTGCCATAGCGTAGCTAGACTTCGTCCCGGTGTGTTTAGCAGGACACGTTCCCTCCCATTACACACAGGCCCCTGGGAATGGAGACAGACCGTGTTTCTGTCCCTGGTGTCCGTCACAACACTCCAAGAGCTGCCCAGTTTTGGGATCTTACAGGCCTTTTTCCTCTCTCTGCATTTGCTCCGTGTGTTTGTTTTGGCCACCTCACCCCGACCTCCTTTTCATTTCTAATTTTTGTATTCAATTACTTTACGCACACCGATTGGCACTGGTCAGAGCACATACAGGTCCTCATTTATTTCTCCATCTGGAGTCATAGAACATACAGTGTCTGGAACTGGGAAGAGAGGAAAAAACGAAAGCGAAGAGGTGACTTACAGACGCAGGTAGAGATCAGGATTTGGAGAGTGCAGGGGATTGATTCATGGGAACACTGGCCTGAGGGGTTCTTGGAGCTGGGCTGAGTGCTTTCTCAGACAGCTTTCTGTTGTCCATTTAAAAGAACACCATGTTTTCTAAAAATCCCCATAATCACAGCCGCCAGCCAGAATGCAAATTACCATGTTGTTCGTGGTGGGGTTTTTCATCTAGGAGTGTTTTTGACTATTTTTCCCTGCAAGAAAAAGAGTCACTGTTGTTTGTTTCCACTCGCAATGCGTGCGTAAGCTGGTGTTGCCATGCTTTGGTGAGATGAAACACTGGTGGTTTGGTTTGTTTGCTCTTCTCCAGGAAATATGGCTCACTTGAGGCAGTCTGGTCCCGGCTCCCCCTCCTGCCTCATCATGTAAATGCACAGATTGTGATGCAGCCTGGGCTAAAATGATGCAGCCTGGGCTAAAATCCCTCACAAAACTGGGCCAAATGATTTGGCCAAAACCATACAGTGAAGTCAGGATGGAGCTGGGAATGGAGTCCATATCTTTGTGCAGACACAGTCGCTGCCCCGGGCACAAGGACAAATGACCATCACAAGCTGCGCAGGGCAACATGGCACCCTCAAAGAAGTTAGACCTTGAAGCGGTGGCCGTCCACACTCAGCACCTCCTACCCCACCTGGGCTGGGCTGGGCCTAAGAAACCTAGTCCAGGCCTTCATCATTCAAGACAAGAAGAGGCACTCAAGTTAGCGAAAGAACAAGATAAGCGCACTCCTCTCTTTCCTCCTCCAAGTACTTACTGCCATATAAAATGTCCACTATATAATGCCTCCAACTTTATAATACATGATTTTATACTCATCTTAATAAATAGTGGTACACCTACTTACATTGTGAGCAATGACCTCTAAAACTTGGCTAAACATCCTCAGGTCACATGGCTTTAGTAATTTCTACAGATCTCTTTTCAACCCTTTTTGACAAGTAATTTTAGTTTACCTCTATTATTATTATTGCAGCACTGAGGAGGCCCATACAGGTGTAGACAGTGTTTATTGATGCTGTGAAAAATAGACCCCAAAAAAAGAAATCTAGATCACTCAGGAAGGGCTCAGAAATGAGAAACATCTTGTCTCTGCTTTTGGGGAAATCCCAACTTCTCCTTTGTCTTTGTAAATTTTATGGCATGGACATTGAGAAATTGGATGTCTCTTGAGAGTGAAAAGAAGCCCACCCTATGATAGTGTGGCACAAAAGCAGTTAAACTCTAGCAACATGTTTGACTGGCTGGAATCCACAAATATGTGCAAATGGCAGCCAGACCCTCAGAAGTGCTGGGTTTATCCAGAGGCTGCTAAATTCCTGTCTTTCTCCATACAGTTGACATCTCCATCTCCACCAGCCTGCTGGCTGCCTTCCTTACCCTGCCTAACTCGAGGGGAAAAAAAGAAAATAAAGGTGACTATGAGATCGGAGAAAAACCTGCTGCTGCAAAGGTGGTTCCTGGCAAAGGAGGCTTTGCCACGTTATGGGACGGTTCTTGGCTCCAGCTTTACAAACAGCTCCCACCGAGGCCAGCAGACTTCGAGCAGGATGGAAAAGTACCAGTGAGTGCTGGCTGCAGGGCCGTGCCGTCGCAGGGGAGAGGGCTGCGCGCTCCCCTCCTGCTCGCTGCTCACCGGGGTGTTTGGCAGACACCCACACCCGTGTCCTGAGGTATTTAACACAGGGCTGCAGGAAGGGAGACGCTTCCAGGAGCACAGAGCAGTGAGCAGAGGCCTCGGAGACCGGCAGCCAGAGCAGCACGACCAGGGAGAGCTTAGGGGAGGGCATGGAGGCCTGTGAGGTAACTGCAGGCGGCCTCAGCGCCAGCGGTGCAGCAGGGTCCGCGAGTCGCTACGGAGCTGCTCATCGCGGTACCGCAGCGCGAGCCACGGCTGAGGCTTCCTGACAGTGCAGGAAAGGAGCATCTCCAGCCTGCCGGGGAAGAACTGTAGCCTAGGGACCGAGTGACTGAGTCTTGTCAAAGAAGACATCAAAAACGGGTGCCTGGCTGCCCTATTCCTGTAGCTGATCCCGTATCTAAGGGTGAGGGTTGCTTGGAAAGTCCTGAGGTTTCTATACCACTCAAGGCAAAGGATTTAAAGCTAAGCCCAAGTGCTGACAGATGCACCAGAAATGACAGACTGGCTGATTCGAGAGCTGTCTATATATATTGCATCCATGACTTAAAAATGAGAGGTGAACAATTTATACCAAAGCAGTGTCACCAGCTGGCATATGAAAAGCATTTCCTCTTTGTCAATGAGCAAATGAGAAATGGCAAGAAATGGTGTAAAAATCAATTTTCATTTCCCTCAATTCGTAAAATGTTTCTCCAAATCAGCAGCGGAGCAGCTTCAGGGTGGCTTTTGGGATCAGCCCTGCAGAGGGGATCCACTGAGCCAGCAGTTCCCATATTCTGAAGCAGCAGTATGTGCTTTACACCCTGTTTTCACCATGGCATGGATCAGTATCCACGCTGATGCTCATCTATTTGAAAGTATGCCAATACAGTACATGCATATGAACAACAGCAGTGGAGGCGTGCCCACATTCTGCTAAGCTCATGCTATGTAAGAGGTAAGAAAATCTGGATCCCGTGTTTGTGTGCTTTATATAGATCACGGAGGAAGAGAAATGGCTTTCCTCAGCCTCAGAATCTGATTTGCCTATTATATGCCAGCTCCTGCCCTCCAGCTCAGGCAGTAATTGGGAATACAGATCTTTTTATAATTCTCCTCCATAAGCACATGAGTCAGAGCTACTGCCTTCATTTGCAGGTAATCACAGCAGTGAATGCACCCGCACCAGCTCCTTGCTGTTTAACATCCTCAGGGGTTGTCTAAGGATTCATAACGCTCTGGATCTAGATCAGCTCCGTCGACTCATTATTTATGGCCATTTCTCCAAAGTTGAAATGAGGCCCTCAGGCTCTTAGGTAAGTGGGATGAGATATCATCTGGTTCCAAAGGAAGTTTTGTCAGTGTCACTGTGAGGAGAGGAGAGGAGAGGAGAGGAGCATTTGGAACACTTAGTTACTTAGTTTTGTAATTTTCCTGTGAGTTAAACATCCCTTCCTTGTTGCTGCAGCTAGCAGGGAGTGCTGGGGCCTATGCAAGTCACCCAGCTCTGACCAGCGAGGTGCCAAGTGTGTCCCCTCTGTCTGGGGCAGGGAGGAAGGTTGTGTGTCGCGCTGCTGCACAAGTGGTAACATAATGGCTCTCCCTTTGGCTTTACTAAGTGAGAGGGAGTGAGAACTTCATTTATTCCTCTATTTTAGTTATTCCTGGGGCTACTGTCATCAGACTAAGTGTTTCAATATTCAATGGCATCATTGTCACAGTATCTCTGTCAGTGAAACCTTGCCACTCCTCGTTTATAATAGCAAATCAAGTTACTGGAAGACATGACCTGCCCAAAGTCAGAACATAACCTCAGTAGCAAAGCAGTGAACTAAAGGAACCTGATGCAGGTCAACACTCTTTTAGCTAGCGCAGCCTTCTGCTCTGCCAGGGCCTACGTAACCTGTGCAGAGACAGCACTGGAATTTATATCTCCCACTAAGAACCACGCACATAATGCAACTTGCAGTCTGAAGCACACAAATCCTTAGCACTTACAGAAAAATTGCCATTTGGTGTCGGTCAAGTTACCAGTGTTATTCTCTTTCTCCATTACGAAAATGCATTGTTAAAAGGGTATAGTCATTCAAAGATAAACTGGGGAAGGTAGCGAAAATGATCAGGAATCACAAGGTCTTCAGTGAGCCCACTCTTGTCCCTGAAGATGCCTGCACACACACCATGGCTTGGTAACATCCCATGGAGGTGGGAGGGGAAGGAACCAAAAGCAACAGTCCTCCCATCTCCAACCGCATCCCAAAGCTTTCAGCTTTGCCATCCTAGTCAGGTCAGCTGCTGTCTTTGTGAGATTCAGTGGGTGCATCTGATTCTCTGCACCGGCCAAGTGCAAGGCTGTGCTTAGTAGCACAGGTAGCAGCTTAACTCCTGCTTGATAAGGGATTCAGCCAGAGATAGCTGCAGAGATCTACTGGGAAAAATAAAAAAGCAGTCAGCAAAGAAGCCTGTTGATTTAGGGAAGGTGACAGGGAGAAAACAGCTGTCCAGCCAAGCTGGGGATTGTGCAGCAAAGTGCAAGGCTGTAGCTGAGCACTGCTGAACAAGGGCACTCTGTGCACAGAGAGCTGCAGGACTTCCAGTTCTTCCGCAGAGTCAGTGTCCCGAGTTGCTGCTCCCTGCCAGACGCCTGTGGTCATCAGCTCCATGGCACTGGCAGCCAAGACAAGATGACCATACCTGCCTCTTCTTTCCTCAAATCGCAGAGTTATGCAGATCACTCCCCAGCTTAACGAACTGCTCTAAGTTAAACACAGGTCTGTTTTTGATCTGGAAACGGCAACACAATCTGTGCTACTGCTAAGCCCAGAGCGTGTGTTAAATCCCTGCCCTCTTTCATGGCCTGAAGGAAATCACAGGTAGCAGGCCCTGCATCTCACTGCTGCAGTTCATACTCCAGTCCCACACGGGCCCAGGCATTTACCTCTAGCACCCCCTAAACCAGCACCATCCATCTCCACGCTGTCCTGCTGATGAATCTTAACCCTTCCTAAAGGACCTGCTACTGTTATCACAGGCAGGTGCTTTCTGAAATGGCACATCTCTGACCAGCTTGGAAATATCCAAGGGGACTTGCGTGTCCCAGCAGCGTCTGTGCCCTGAAGATATGTGCCGTGCATGTGACCAATCCCATTCGCTTCTGCACAAGGAGTTCTCTATTTGGCCAAGACTTCCAGTGCATTGACTCTGTGCATATCACACCAGTGCTGCTTTGCTGATTTTACACAAAGAAACAACCTCAGCTTTATGTACTCTTTGGTACCTTCAAAGCCACACACAGACATAAGCACAGATGCCATATAAAGGCCATTTCTTGCAGTTCCATACTATCTGCTCTGCCTTTTCCACATAGACACTGTTTAAGGAGACTACACCAAGACTCCCATCAAGTTTAAGAGCGTCAGAAGCTTTGGCCATTTTTGTGTGAGAATTTGGTGGTGCATCTTACTGCTTTATCTCTGCTCCTGATTTTCCTAAAGACCAGAACAGCTCAAGACACCTGTGTATCAGGATTTTGGGAAGATTCATCACCAGTTGCTGGAATAATTCTTTGCTCCTGAAGCAGGGACTCATGAAAAGGCAGCTTCCCCAAACTCCCTCTCAACATCTCATTAGAGCTGGGCAGGCTTCTCTGCTGACACTAATGTGGTCCTTGGCCACAAAGAAGGGGGTTTCAATAGCCTGAAGTGGTCTTGGTCAGTGAAATAAGCTTTGCACTAGGAACAAGATTCCTGCTTTTCAGTCCTGAGTCTGTGTATAACTTCGTCTAAGTCCTTTAGAGTTCTTGGGTAAGTTTTTTATGAGTTTCTATAATGCGGCCTCTCTTGGGCACATCTCTGTTGCCAGCAAGGCACAGTTAGCCCGGGTAGCTTTAAACAAGTTAGCACAAGCACTGGAAGGAGCCTGGCAGCAGCTGTCCAGTTTCCTGGGCTGCAGACTCAGGCTGCTCCTTGGCCTCCAGTGATGCCCAGCTTGCACGGGCTGACTGCAGAGCTCCCCTGCCCCAAGCTGCACGGCAGGAAGGAGCAGCAGTGCCAGCGCTGTGACTAGCTGGGACGTCACTCGGCACCTTTGAGCCCGTGCGTTTGCTTCGCTGCACTCTGCTTCGCCCTGCTCTGTGCTCTCGGTCAGACAAGGTCAGAAGCGTAACGGCACTGTGTGAATATAGACACGGCCGGACACTGCTGCCTACCTGCCCAGAAAGGCATCCGGGCCAAGCAGGCATTTTTCTGGGAAATGCAGAGAGGGGAAATTTATCTTTAATTGAATCTTGACCTGTTTTTTTTTTTTTTTTTTTTCCATTCCTGTTCTCTCTGCAGGACATTTTTGGTTCCATTGGGCGCTGTTACTTAGCCAGAGGTCTCTAACATGTGAAATGAAATACACAGGTAGCCACAGGCCCTGCAGTTAGGATTTGTGAATCTCCAACTGTGGTGCATTGGCAGCTTCCCAGAACACAGCATTAGCACTCACCTCAGCACCCTGGACTTTAAAGAAAGCATATCTGAGCGTATTTGACATTAGTCTGCTCTGAGCTGTATCTGGAGCATCCTGTTGAGGTGCCACCTCTTATTCACCAAGCCTTCATCCTGCTGGAGGTCATGATCAGGCCTAGAAAGGAAGCCTTTCTCCATCTTCAATGCATTGTAAGCTCCCTCAGCAAACGCTTGCTGCAGCAGTGACTGCAGGATGACTTTCTCTATAAGGGGACTGTGTGAGTTACAGAAGTGAGCTTAGATCCATGTGTGGACATACGTGGAATGGGAATGTATTGGCTATCATACTGGATCGGTGCCTTCTTCATCTAGACAAGTGATTTCGGTATGCTAAAGAAAAATGTACTTCATTCCTGAAAATCTGCATGCCAAGGAAGTCATTGTTCTTGGGAAAACAGGGAGTCAGGGTTGCCCACACTTGCCCCATTTTTTTAGACTTTTAGCTATTAGAGTGTTGGTCCACATGTGACAGGAGACTGAACTCAGATGGCTGAGGTGTCCAGCTACCACTTCCAGCTGCCAGAGAAGGGAGAGCACAACAGAATGGGAAGCAGTTAACGGGAAACTTCCCCAAGGGACATTCTGATCCGCTTAATTGCCAAACATGAATCAACACCGAGAGTGCAAAAGTTTAACTGTGCAAAAGCATCCCTGGCACCCCTTTGCACTTCCTCCTGGGTCAGTTCATCACACCTCCCCTTGGCCATGGAGGATACAGCGCTGGCAACAGGGTAGAGCTATGGTTGAGCTACTACAACATCACCCCTAACCCTGTTAAGGTACATTGTGCCATTTGTCATCTGTCACAGCTCCTTTACACTCTTTTTCTTTATCCCTTCATGATCTCCAACTCATCCCTATGTTAAGCCATCCTAATCTCATAAATCTCTCACGTGAACCTTTGCAATATGGTATGAGGATCTCAATCCATCCAAACTCTCTCAGTTGATTTTTAATCCTGAGTCTCTGATGCTGAGCTTGGAGCGGAAGTTTCCCACCAACTCTTCCAGGCCTTTTGCTTCTGGGGAATTTTAAATAATTGAATTGTTCTATCACATTACATGCTTTTATTTGCTGGCTAAGAGTTCTTCAGATGTCCCCTAAGTCCTTCAGTTTTCCTGGGCTTTGAGCAATTCCTGCTCCAAGGTAGATTTCTAGAGTCCCTTTTTGTCACTTAGTGAGGAAGTGTTTTTTAACTTGTCTTTGTGCTGCCTCAATGATTCAGGTTACATAGGTAGGACACAGTTAAGGTACCTCAGTTTGTTTTGAGAGGCTGTCAAAGATGACAAGAGAGGGACAGCAGCTGGGAAGTGATATTCCCAGTCTCTGCTTGGATAAAACGTGCTCTTCTAATGTGCTCTTACCCTCAGTCTGCTTGTGGCTAGGGATTACCAGCTTTTTGCTGGTGCAGTGATCAGATATCTGGGCCAGATATTCATGGAGATGGGGATGGCATCTGAGACCACTATTCTGGTTTGTGGGGGGTGATGGAAAGGACCCCTGGGGTATGGAACACCACTGAGCCCAGAGAGTGGGAAGGGAGTATGTTTTGGACCACTTCATTTTTAAATATCTCCTTCCCACTGCTTGTGCCTGTTTTTCTGTGCTGTGCGCGCTCTTCTGCTTGTGGCGTGCCACACACTGCATGGCTGTGGCAGACTTGTGCTGGCTCACTGGCTTTTTTAAACCGGAGATATCCCAGTAGCTTATTTGCCCACCTCAGCAGAGAAAGAATTAATGTCACAAATCAACCTCAGTCCTAACGGACATGGAAAATTGGCTGGGAAGAGAGCAGCGTAATTCCAGCGGCTGAGGAGCAATGGAACAGAACTGCTCAGAGACACATACGAAAGGAAAATCTCTGCCGATCTGGCTAGCTTCACTCCTTCATCTTTTGTCCCATACATTTAGGGTGCCGAGAGCTGCAGCGTGCCTGCCAACTCTCCACCTCCACATCCAGACTTGGAAGTAAACAGTG
>NW_010576780.1:38912-84028 GCF_000705375.1 Tinamus guttatus
GACGTAAGCTTTAAAGAATGAAGTGGGCAGCAACAATAAGGAAGACAAACCAACAGGCAGTGAACACTTAACTTTAATAGAAGAGAGAGGGTTTGCAGGCAGGTGAGTCTAAATGCTGCTGCTTCTGCTCGGGAACAAGTACACAGGGGTATTGTAAGGCTACTTGTAGGCAGTTAAATGCACAAAAATATATACAAAAAGAACTTTTAACATGGCCTTGGGCAAGACAGTTTGCCTCACTTTACTACTTTTAAAATAGTTAATATTGATACTTTCATATATTCCAAGCTAAAGTGATACCTCAGTGCGTCTGGATAGCTCAAACAGTTCAACAGTAGATGCCAAAAGATCAGAGGGGTCTCATGGATGCATCAGTCCAGTCCTCTACTGCCTCTATTAGTTTCCCACAAATTAGAGTAAAGCTGAAGCTCAAGATCTTAATCTTCAGGGAACTCATTGAGCCTAAGGGATCCAAAAATCCCAGTAACAGTGAAAAACTCTTCCTGAATAGATCATGCCCTGCTCACACAACTCTCTCTTTGGAAAGAGCATGAAAAAGAGAAACACACAGAGAGATACAGCAAGGTCCTTTGTGGAGCTAAAAAATCTAGGAGATGCAGAGCCTACAGTGATGGGTTTCACGGAAACATCCAAAGACTGAGAGGTCTGTGAGAGCCTTGACAACAAAGTCAAAAAAGTGTGGACCAGGTTTAGTGACTTAACAAGGCAAGAGCTGTTGGAGAGGTCTTCAAGAGAGAATGACTGTCTGGCATAACCCACTGCCACAGGGTTGATCTTGGATGAATTTAGCTGAAAGAAATATCAAGGTTCTTGATACTGAAGGAATAAGTCAGACTATTGGCCCTTACTCTGCTCTCTCTGCAGGGATGGTGTCTTATTGGTGCACTCCACACGTGGCCACCCAGGTTGGCAAAATGCAGCACTCAAGGGTCTGGGAAAAGACATTGGGAGCATCATAGCCCACATGAGCTTAGTTTAATCCAGGCCCTGATGCACATGCTGCTCTCCTGAACAGTTTCTTTCTTGCAGCTTGAACACTCCGCATTGTCCTTTCCCACCATTTTGCCGGCAAGGTCCTTCTCCTGGTTGCTAGTGTTAACACAGGTTTCCCTTGTTCTGTCCCATGAAATTTCCAGTAAAGCGTCTTTAATACAATCTCTCTGTGGCTGCTCTAATTATGTGTGAAATATTTTTCCCCCCCATAAACCAAAGAAAACAAATCAACACAGTAAGATCCTTTCTCTGAGGCTGTTTGGCAGGTCTCACAGTCTTCAGAAAAGTTACTTAAGGTCCACACAGTCTCTGCTGTCTTTTCACGACAGCACTTTCAGGTTCCTGTAAAAGGATCCAACAAAGGAAACGGCAAAACAAATCACAAAGCCTTGAAAGGATATTTTCCCACAAGAATACTCGCAAGCCAGAGGATAGACTTCCTTCTGAGTGACAGAACATGCTGCATGCCAGGGTTGTTTCCTAAAGAAACTGAGTTTTGGGATACAGTGGGAGGAACCAAGGATCCTTTAAAGGCAGGGATGGGCAAGTCAATGTTTTATTCTTATGAAGGCCAAGATACATTTACTGTCTCCAGGAAGAGAAAGCAAATCTATTTTGTTTTCTGAAATCTCCTTCCCACATCAGCATATCTCCACACCTTGCTGTTTCCAACCCTGGGAAACATTCAGGTGTTGGTAAAGACTTGACAGTGTACCTCAACCACAGCCTATGAAACCTATGCTTTTTCTAGTGCTCTTCTCCCTGCAGCACAAAGCTCTGTGCTTGCACCCCAGTCCTACCCAGCAGCAGTTCCTGCTCTGTCACAGGCAGTTCTCCTACCTGCATCTCCAATACTCCAGAGTCCCCAGAGCTCTTGCTACCCAGTCCAGGGATTTCCTTGACCTGGCAAATGGGGCCTTATTTTATCATTTGCCCTCTTTATAACCCTCAGTAATTGATTAGTTTCAATTACCCTTGCGGTAACTATTGCTTTTGCTTACCATCAGGATCACACTACTGCCCTTTTCTCATTGTACCCAAGGAAAAAAGGATCCAGTAAAATGGATCGATTTCAAAACGAAACATCACTGTCACTTCTTCCTCAGAAGCAAATGAGTGGAAAAAAACCTTGTTTTCCAAACCACTACCAAACATTTACAGATTAAGAAAACACTATCAGTATATCCAGTTTCAAATATCACAAAGATAGAAAAAAGGGAAGCGGGAAAGGCTTATACGCTAAAGGAATAATTAGTAATGACCTTGTCACTATGCCAGGCCTGGTACCCGTTCTTCATGTCAAGTCGAGGGTCTTAGCCCATTCTTTAGAGGCAAAAACAGCAGGGAGGTTGTACTAGATGATCTCTAGAGGTCCCACCCAACCTCAGCCATTCTGCGATTCTGTGATTCCATGATTCTGTGATATATACACATAAATACCCACACACTATATATATATTTTATATGTATATATTTATATATTTCGTTTAAGTCTCAATGGGACAGATTAGGGCCATGAGTATGGATATGCCACCTTCACGAGGTGCTGGTGTCTCTGCCACTGCACAGGGCAGGCCTGGCTGGGGTCTCCTGCAGGAAGCGCAGGCCCCGCTGCACCAAGCCGGGCCCGAATTGCCGTCCTCGGCCTGCACAGAGAGGCCTGTTTCTGGAAGCGCTGCAGCTGGCAGGGCCCTTCCTACTTCACAAATATTGACACTGAGATCTCTGCATCCCGGCTTAGAAATAACATTTTCAGGGAACCCTTGATCTGTACACCTTTTCAATTTAACAGGGAGAATTCAGATTTTAATCACTCTGCTTTCTTATTTGCTGTAGTGACTTCTCATCGACCTGTCCGACCTTCATAAAACCCAGCCTCAAGCAACAAGTACCCATGAAGGGCCCGTGGAAACAGGCCCCTGTGCAGGGCAAGGAGGGGTGTTTCACAAAGGAACATAGGCCTTGAAGCACCTGTTAAGAGTTCTGAGGGCAGTCTCATATGGGCTTTTAGGAAAGAACGAGCAATCCTCAAGCTACAAGTTTACAGCCTTCTGGGCCGAAGGACTATGGACAACACCAGTGCCTCAGCTTTCATGGTCCTCTGAAGTTCTTTGCATTATTTTGTGAGGGTAGATCTAATCCCAAGACAGATGCAAAAATCTAGGACAGTTAAGATTCATGTTCTCTCCTAAAGGACTCAAGGACTCAAAGGCCCAAACCGAGACAAGGCAAGTCTGTCTTACCAACCCCACCACATATGCCTCAGTCCAGACATGAACATATTGCTTATCTCATCAGCCTAGAAATGTAGGTTTTGAATTCAGCGAGGACACGGCCGTAGAATCAGACAATGAATGTTTGGAGGAGATGGATAAAAAGCAGTTACATCCACTGGAGTGCTTTTTTCTAACACAATAACGCACGGAGAAACCATGACTTATGGTGTAGGGCTCAGTTGAAAGGAGCTAAACAAAAGGAGCAGGTTGTCTGGGTGTGGATTTGGTGACTCAGAATACTACATCCTTAACTTTCACGGCTCCTTGGAGATCTCCTTATATGACAGGGAAGCAAGGCGGAGGGGTCACCATAAATTTTTAATTGGGTAGTTTGATCTGGGCTTCTGAGTACTCAGAGCTAAAAGGTGAGTCAGGTTACATCTTGCTCTGACAGAAAAAGATGAGGTGTGCTATTAGTAGTAACCCTGAGGATATTTCTGACTCTTCTGAATTTAAACTCCAGCCCTACCCGCCCACCCTGCAATTCAGACAGAAAAGCAATCTCTCTTTTGCAGCAAACAAAAAGATGCATTTCTGAAGACTACAAAACAAGGAGTGACACACTGAAAGCAGAGGATGAGGTTTCATAGGCAAATAAACCAAGAAAGAGAAAGACTAATAATAAATGTAGGTGAAGTGGAAGGAACAAACTGCCAACTCACTGTCAACCCTGGGGCTGGACAATTTATCAAGGTCTCTGTGTATAATGCTTGGAGAAGCTCCCTACATTCTTCAACTTCCATATAAATCTGCTACTAAGTTCTGATCACTTGAGCAGAAAAAGGGTGAGTGGCAGATAGAAACTTCCAGCAGCAATCCTAAAATCATCTGCGTTATATGCAGGCCCATATAAACATGATTGCTGAATTGTGGGGCTTTCAGCGGGATTTTGGGTTTCAGATTGATTTTTTTATACCATTTTCTTATTCACTGCACGAAATCTTCTTCACTTCTGAGTTAAAAGCTGACGCGTATGTAATATAAATGAGGAAAGGAAAATGGATACTCCAAGACATGACTGAGAGGGTTAAAAGACCCGAGGGGGTTCTTGTGTTAATGAAAAAGAAAAGATTGACCTCTGAAAGAAAAGTATACAGCTCTGTTGGTAAAGGGCTAATAAATCATTTAATTACAGTAAGAAAAGCACAGTGCCTTCTGTGAATATTCTTGGACTTTCTGCTGCAGAATGGACCTCTGGGCTGTTGCATACCAACCAAACCAAGTCTGTCTGAGATCCCCTTATTTTTCAGCTGAAAATGCTTAGCCTGAAGGATTCCTGGAAAGCTCTTTGCAACTGAGTGCTTTGGCCTAGTCCTGAGCTGGAAACTGAAATGTATGAAACACTGACTGAAGCAGACAGCCCTTAGCTTTTGCATGGGTATTTTCACTTTGTGCAGGCCTTTCCAATTGCTGTTTGTTCCCCTAGGCAATATGGTCATCAGAGGACTCTCAAGAGAAGCCAATATGTTTCCCACTAGCATCTACCCAACTCTGGTCAACAAAACTGTAGTCCAATCTTCCCCTTATTTTCCCAGGGCTACCTGAAAAGTGCATGGGGGACTGGGGATTGTGCTCTTCACTGGAATTCTGGCCAGGTTTTCTGAAAAGCAGAAATATCCCCATGCTTTCTTGTCCCTTCATTGTCACATGAAAAAGCTGGCACTGCCTTAGTGTGGGATCTCTTTTGGGTCTGCCAGTATTTCTTGAATGAAACCCAAAACAAAACAAAATTTTTAAAAATCCCGTAGTTTATGTAAATGTATAACTTAACCCTAACTAATGATACACAACAGGCCAATGCATGAGGCCCAGACTGCCATCAGATTCACCAAGGTTGAATGCTCAGACAAGGCTGCACAAAAGTTATTAAGGTCCAACTTTCAAGGTCATAATGGATGAAGCAGAGGCCATGTTTGAAATTTTTAGAGTTGCCAGAACAATAGCTTTGAGCTTCAGAGTGGGAGATAAATAAGATTCCTTCAAGCTCTTATGAGGAAGTCATTCTTAAAGGAAAGGTTTTCCCTGTCCAGAACACAGCATCTCTGGCTTAGGAGCACCTCATTCACATATCAGCATTTGCGATGCACAGACTAATTCCTCCTAATTTCTCAACAAGCTTTGCAAAGGACAAGCCATCTTCAGAGCCATGAAGCAGCATCTTCCAAGATGGAAGGCTCTTGCTATTTTTGTTCTGCTTCCATTACACAGCTGACAAGTTAAAATACTCTTTTGTGGAGGGGCATTGATATGTTCATGTCAAAAGCCTTTCCAATGACCTCTCCTACCTCCAAAGAGACCGAAGAGGTTGACACAGCCTACAAAGGGCAGAGAAGCTGGCACTTTGCGCAGAAGAAGGTCAGAGTTACTCGTGCTGTCAGACCTTATTTGCAGGCCTGCTCTTTGCAGTCAACTCGCCACCTCTGCCTTAGTGAGCTCAGATAAGCAAACACCTTTCATCGGAAAAAAAACAAGTGCCACAAAAATTCCACTGAACCAAATAAAACAAATAAATCACACCAAGAATCTCTCCAGTTTCCCCTGACAAGCGAATTTCCCTGGAGTCAGCAACCTCCCCCAGGTCTCCCTGCTGTGACTCTGGCGAGAAGGGAGAGGCAGCTGACCCCACTTCAGAGCTCAGCACAGCACCGGCTTCACCAAAAGCGCATCTTGTACATAACCTCTGCAGCCAAAGCAGAGGGGTGCAAGACCATAAATATCCTGCATGGCGAGCCTGCCTCACTTGACGTAATCTCTTCGTCAACTTCCAAGGTCAATAGCGACCTGTTTATACTGTGTTGGGTGAGAAGAGGAATTCTGGGAGAAAAGCAAACACAGGAGATGTCCTGTGCCCGTACAAAAGGTGCTGTATTCCCGTGTTGCTCCATCCCGGGCTTGGAGGAACATAAAATTAGCACTGTTTTCATTCATTCATTGTATAAATATTCTGCTTGGTGCCCACCCCCACGCTTCCTTGCTGAGCTTGCAGGTCTCCATCAGAGAGGCTGAAGTGGGGCCTGAGGTAGGTTCTCCAAGCAGCTGATTAGCAAGGTGAGATGAGGGCATGTATGCAAAAAAAAAAAAAAAAAGGAAAAGAAAAAAGGTTGGGTTCAAAAAGGTTTGTGAGCGAGGAGGTACGAAACAGGGAGGTACAGGTGTCATCAGCCCAGGGAGGGGGAACAAATCCCCCTCTGGCTACAGACCACGATTCAACCCCGCGTCTCCAGACCAAACACAAAAGCCCCTCCACAAAAGAGTATTTTAACTTGCCATTCCACCATGCGCTAAGAGAGTCATCTCGGGGTGGCTGAGACCTGCAGGACTCGCACCACACACTCCTCCACGGCTGAGGGGAGATGATCGTGGAGGGAGGCGACAATAACTCCATTGACGAGCCACAGAAAGGCCTCGTTTAACAGCCTCGGTCAGGCTCACTCCGCTCCCAGCGCAGAGCAGTGCCGTGACGGACTGGCAGCGGCTCCACAACACCTTGTCCATGGCATCTCCCCTCACGGAGCGGGGTCCTCCTGCCCTTGTGCCCCACCGCCCCGCTGGGACACACCATACAGCCCAGCCTCTTTCTCCAGCCCTGGGATGTAAAACTTACGGTATGACAGGAGGTGTCCAAATGGGGCTTTGTGTGCGCTGGGACAGTGCCCAGCACCATCATCCTTCATGGCTTTTCCTGTCTCCGCTCCCGGCATTCACCTTCCCCTGGGAACTGCCCCAGTGTGGCCCTGCTCCTGGCTGCAGTGTGGAGGCTGCCAGGCCGCTCACCCATGCCACGGAGCAGTGCAGCCCAGGGCACAAGCAGCTCTTTTGCAGCAGGTCACCTTGCCTCTGCTCTGTGGGCCCAGACATCATGACAAGCCACCACGCCGCCCTCCATTTTGCGTGGAGTGGGGCGATGTGGGGAGGCCTCACTCCTGGGGACAGCCTGAGGTGGCCTGGGGCGGTGCAAAACCTTTCTGCAGGACACCCAGCAGCGCAGGGCGTACAACAGCCTGGGGCTACAGCAGCCTTCAGCACTGTGGGACCCCGCCACGTGCCACCAGCAACATGGTGGGGCCAGGGCACAGGGAAAGCAGCAGCAGCGGTTATAAATGAAAACAATTTACTTCTGCCCGTGTCCTTAAGTGCCACAAACTCTTCTGCTTCTGCCGCTACATTCTCTAATGATATTACTGCATATAGCACATCTCATCTAATCTGTTAGTAAAATCCTAAAGTCACTTATGTCAGTCTCTAATGCAAGCCAAATGAGTCTTCCCAGTAATAAGAAGCTTCGCAGAATTAGTTTTCGTTTTGCAGAAAATTGCCATTGGGGCTGGCACTTTTATCTAAAAATTTCACTCGTGCATAAGCAAAAAACTCATATATTATTTGGTTACATTCCATCAGTATGAGAAATAACATTGTGAGAATTCTATGCATGTTAATGATATATAGAAATCCACCTGCTTTCAGATAAAATGAGTTTAATTTTCTGTTGCCCACTGCCTGGTTGGCCTTTCATAAATTACTTATGCACAGCTATTATTAAAATAGAGGGAAAGCAAATTAGAAAGTCCTCATATCTCTCCACTGGATTTAACCAAGGCAGGGCTGTGACAGCTAGAGTCAGCGTTTTTGAAAAAATTCTGCTCTCTTGAAAAATTTTGCATCTCTATACAATTCTATGCCACTGTTGTAAACGTTCTGACCTGCCTTCTTACCAAATTAACCTAAATCCTTTCTATTTTTCAACATTAATGGAATCCTCTAGAGTCCTGCTGATATATATTAAAATATATTTATTGGTTAATTTGAATTCCAGCATTTTGTACCTCATTTCCCCGTACTTCTGTTATATCTGAACAGCTTGGAGCTTTAGCATTAGAAACTCACAAATTAAGATAAATACATCTGACAATTATCAGATCAAAACAACTTAACTTTCATTGGAATATATGATTGCAAATTTCTCTTCCTGATGAAAGAGAAAATGAGGACTGTCTGCTTGAAACAGTTAATTGGATTTGAAAGTACTGTACGTTTCAGCAGTCGGTGCAGCTTTTGGTTGGTCAATGACTACTTGACCTCCTGGTTTTCCAACAGACAATTGGTTTTCATTTCTTGAGGATGTTTTAAGTCCATAGTTCATGGTGACTTTAAGTTTAATTTTCTGTTAATGATATTATTTTGCTCTTTTAAGATAAAACTTTCTTGTGATGTGCTGAGCAGCACTGGCAATCCCATTACAGTGTGAGCAAGGACACCTTCTCAAACTGCATTCTTTTAATATTGTCTATAGCGGTATGACACTTTTAAATGGCATTTTAACATTTTAGATTTAGAATTCATGTGTATCTAAACTGGCAGCTATTCTGCTCCTTAAAAAACACCAAGAGGACAGAAAAAAGAAAGAAAAAAAAAAAAAAAAAAAAAAAAAAAAAGAAAAAGGTCCCAAACAAGTGCCACTCTGTGAGCACCATTCCACCCGGAGCGCCTGGGCTTCTAATTTTGTCGGGTGATGAATAAACCACAATATTGGGGTGGGGGAGCGAGCCCTGCTGTTTACATCTGCCGGTGCGCAGGACGGCTGAGGCGAGCAGAAGGCGACTCATTCAGCGGAGACGGAGCGTCCCGGTGGCTGCAGGTTGAATGGGAACATTGTCCAGGCCCTGGAGGTACAGGAAGGGCACCGCTTCCAACCCGGGATGCAAACAGAGCTGGGAGCACTGAGGGGTGTATGTGTGTGTATGCGCATGCGTGGGGTTTACTTTTCAAATAGGGAGAGAGTTTTCCATCCGCACCAACAAGGGCTGACATTTACTCTGGAATAAAGGGGCACAGGTGCCCTGTTGGGAGCAGGGCAGGTGCCGCTGTGCCCTTTTTACCCTTGGAGGTTGGCTCATCTCTTTTCAGGTGTCTCCCATGCTCCCAAGGCTCTGGGATAGCTGAAGCCTCTGCTGGGACTTGTAAGGCCCCTCCTAGTTTTTAGCTGAGGGGTTTCTTCACTCTCTCCATCCCTCCCGTGCCTGCATGGCTCATCCTGGACTCTCTGGCATGGGACCATGAAGTAGGACCGTTTGCTTCCCCCAGACCCAGGGACGTCTGCGGGGCTCAGTTGCGGGCGCTTTCTCCAGCCCGTAGCTTTTCTCCAAGCAAAAGACTCAAACTGGGCAGTCAAAAGTGGTACTGAGGCCTCCTGACAGCAGCACTCCAGCACCGCCTTAGTAACAGCACTCAGATTATAGACACTCAGGCTTTGCCTTGTGAAATAGCCAAGGCGATCCTTGCTGACGTATACAGCAGTGCCTTGGCATGGGCATTGGGAGGATTTCCTCCTGGCATGGGGGCTTCACCGTCAGCACAGCCAAGGCTGCCCCTGGGGTGAGCAAGAGGAAGCTTTAGTACCCATGTAGTGAGGTACATGGTCTGGAGTGTCAGCAGCGCCAAGTTGCCCAAACAAATGTTTCCTAGCCTGAGGTGAGGTTTCCTCCAGTAGCTTGAATGCATATGGATGAGCATGCACGTGTCAGGACTGAAACCCTCAGCATTTTTCTGAGCATACCACATTGCTTCTACCAGCCCCAATCCCATGTGGTACATGGGATCCATGTGGCAGGGAGATGGCAAATACTGTTGATAAAAGTCACCTGTGAGGGTTGATTAAGAACACTTCTTGTGTTTTGAACTTAAATACTGATTGAAAACCAGGAACAGTACTACTAAGGAAAAGCTCAAAGCTGCCTGAATGCCCTTAGATTTCCAGTGGCTTTTTCTGAAGAATTGTATAGACTTTTAAATAGTGCACTGCCCCACTCAGCTAACTTTGCACAGGATAGTTGGGATCCCATACTCTCTTCTCAAGTCCCTGCATTTTTTAATGCCTAATTAGCATTAATATGTGATAATAAGCCTATAAATTGTAAGTGTTCAAGAGATTCAAACTCCTCCGCTCCATGTCCTGAAGGAGGACAAAGAATTGAGCTGAGGACCGTGAGTGGCTTAGAAATAATAGTTGCAGAGAGGCAGCAGTAGTTCAGAATAGTAAATGGTGAGATTTGTGCAAATTTTAAAAGCAGATTGATGACTTTATTCCATTGTTTGATCTAGTCTTTATTTCCTTTCATTCTTTCTTTTCACTTTTTTTTTCTTTTTTTTTAAATTCTAGAAAGCCACCTAAGCCTGTCTGCCTTTGCGTTTGAAAAACTGCTAGTTTTACTGTTTCATTCTTTTTTTCTCTCTGGTATTGTTTCCTTTTCTGCCTGTTTTCATTCAGTGACCATTTCCACTGTGCAAATTCTGGATATTCAAGAGTTTTCAGGGCAAAGCTATTCTTCATTCTTCCTTGTACACTGGGCTTGTTCTCAGTCCAAATATTTGCACTTCATGAAGGCTGAACTTTACTAGGAATAGACATGGTCCTCCTCAAAATTCAAGAAGAAAAATCATACCTAACTGTAGCACTTTTGTCATTTATTACTTGTATTTCAAAGACCTCTGAATTGTTGCTTCCTTGCTTTAAACAACAAACAAAAGTCATTTGAATGACTTTTCTATCTTGGTCCCTCTAGAAGGAAGTAAGATGTTAAATTTTGCCCGCTTAAAAACAAACATGGCCAGTTTCGGTGTCAGTTTATGAATCACAATTTCTCTGAACATGTTTAGCTGTTTTTCCAATCATTCCCGATGCAAACAAAAAATTGGGACAGCCAGCAGGTACTGAGCAGTTTCTATTCCTTTCCCTGAAGTTGCTAAGAAACCACTTTGTGAGGAGCATCACATTTTCCTAGCTGGTCAGCTCCAAAGTGGAATTTTCTCTAGTCCCTGGCTTAAACTCACCAAAGTTTTGATAGAGTTTGCTTCGCCAAACCACAGCAGCAGCAGAGGGTACACAAGGCTCACAGTTATTCCACAGAGAAACAACTAAACACGGATGCATTTCCCCAAAAGGCCTTTCTGTTACAGTGAGAAAGAGCTGTGGCCAGACGCGAGCTGTTGCAGTGTCTCCTATACATGAGTAAGAACAAAATCAGCGCAGTTGCATTTTATAGTTCCCGTCTACGTGATACTTGAAATGCCGAGCCCTGCCTAACGCACAAGCCATCGTGTCCCACCTGAAGCACTTCGGTCTGTCCTCGGCAGCTGCCTGGCTGCGTTGTGCTGTGGAGACACCCTGGATATGGAAGGGAAGGCAGCCCCAGGCTGTGGCGTGGGCTGGCCAGGACGGCGCGTGCGGAGCTGTCTCCGCTAATTTACTGCGCAGCTGGAGACGGCGGCAGCCCCTGGGCCTGATCCGATGGCCTTTGAGTCAGAGGGAAGGCTCCCACTTGACCTCGGTGGGTGGAAGATTACACTGATGTAGGCAAGCAGTGCTCTTATACATTGAAAGGCATGAGAGGCAGGAGGAAATAAAGTCAAGAATTTCAAATGGGGCTGCAAACGCTCCGTCTTTTTTTCTAATAGTTGTGAAGAGTTTTACCTCCCTGCCCTTCTGACCTTTAGCATAAAGGTACCAGGAAAGTGTTTAAGTTACCATCTAGTGCTTTGGTGCTGAAAAAAAAAATGGTGAGATCCATGCCAAAATCTGGTCGTGAATCTCCAAGATGGAAAAAGTTACACACGGGAAGGCAGGTTACGTAAAGAAGTGTGTCTCCGTGCCCTGTGATCTGGGAACATTAACTGTCAGGATGATGGATGCATGGCTCTCACGTGAGGGCACACATGCTGCATGCAGGCTATGAATGTCAGGTTTAAAAGTGAGACAGGCAAGGAAGCAAGTTTTGAAAAGAGGGAGGAGATCAAAATAATTCATGGAGGAAGGAAAACGTATTATACCATAAACTAGAATGCAAAGGTGAGTGTTGGGAAAAGAGAGGGAAATGCAGATTTCATGTTGAATGAAATCTTCAATGCTAAAGATTATGTCAAAAGAGAGTTGGAGGGAGAGAGACTGAGGGGAGATGTAAGGCTTGGGTAGAAGGTGGGCACAGAGCAGACCTGACAGACACTGTCCAGCTTTTCCAAGCAGAGCTGGGACACTAAAAGCCCCATAGAACTTCAGAATTCCAAACACACCAGGAGAAAGGTCCTCATGTTGGATCAGAGGTTAAAAATCAAGGTTGTAGACACAGTGTTCATGCAGTGTCATTCAGACTTTACCTTTGCCTTTACCTTTACCTCTTCCTATACCTTTACCTCTACCTTTGCCTTTACGCTGGTGATGTTCTATTGCATGTTAAGGGAAAGGGCTGTCACAGCTGTCTCATTTTTAAACCCAGGGGGTTTCCTAGCTTTTAAAATCTCTTTTAAAAAACAGGTGGCTCCCTGTTTTTCAGAGCAAGAGCATGGCAGAAGAGCACTGCAGAATGTAGCAACCTTTAGGCTGTAGAGACTTGGGTCTCAGTTGACCTGAAAGAGATTCATCTTGAGTTTCCTGCTGTTCTCTTTCTGGTAACCCATATTGCAGACTGCACAAGGGGCTTTCTCTTGAGCTCGATATACAGAGTTTCCTGCATTGGACTGTGCTAGTGGAGGCATCTTCACTGAAATCTCTGCTGAGTGAGTAAGGAAGTAGTTACTGTCCAGGAAGCATCATACGGAATCTGTGCACTTGGGGTTGACCCAAGCATCGATCTCCTACAGGTGTGTTATGAGATGAATTGTGATGAATGGGTGGATGAAAAGACTGAGTCATGGTGTAGATAGTCTCAGCCTGACTTGGGGACCTTCTTATCCATCTGAGGAAGTGCAAGCTCAAGATCTCTGTCTACTCTCAGGTTTTTTCAGCCAGGAACAGTTGCCTGAACTGTGAAAGTCTCAGCAGGTTCCCACCTCCTCCCAGCTGCCATTTGGCCCCTTCACAACCCAAGATGTGGGCCTGCAGCGACAGACCCATTCTGCCCTGCCAGAGCAGTTACTTCTGCCACTAAAACTTACCTGATCGTCTCACAGAAAAAAAAAATAGGTAAAAACACATTAAAAACACATTACAAGAGCCAAGGATGCAGTTACAGGAGCCTCCTTGAGGTTTGGGGGTGGTTGCATGGTTCTCCACCATTCCCAAGTGCTAGATGCCTCTGTATTTCTCCCCAGTATATCCCACACAGCTTCTAAACAGCTCCATTCCATTTATCACTTCTTGTTTCTCTGCTTTTAGCTTGCTTATCAGTTACTGATGCTTCCATTTCTTAGTGCTGTCCATCCTCTCCCGCTTTGCCACCTGAGCTCCCCTTCCATCACCTGCCTCCTTCCTTCCTTCAGCAGCCAGCACAGCCATACAGGAGAGTTCACTGAACTTTACTCTTTGCTGCTCTCTTTGAGCTTCCCAGTAAATCTCATTTCTAGTCACACTGCAGTGATATTGACTGCACTGCAGACACACATTCTTTGCTCGAGTTCCTTAATTAGCTTCATCTTTTTTAGTTTGTATAAACCACGTTCACTTCTTATTACATAAACTATTTCTTCTCTCTCAACCACTTGTGGTGCTTCATTTAGTCTCGTTCCAAACCAGAGGGCTAAATTTAATCCCCCACTCCCCATTCAGCTTTCTCCATTTACAGTATTTTTTTTTGGTAATGCTTTTTTTTTTCCTCTTTCTTTTCTTTTCTGTTTTTTTTTCCCTCTTTCCAAGAGGCTGGGCTTCCTTTTCTGTCCATAAACCCTCCTATTTCCCCCTGCCCCCTGGATGCCTGCCTACCTTTACTCTAAAATTCAGAGGAGGATCCAATACGTTTAGTTTGCCAGCTCTTCAGGAGGTATCTAAGGAGGCTGACAGGAGTTGGATGGTCTTTCTTGCAGCCAGTGGCAGTTAATGTGGTCTGCAACCCTCTCTCTCTTTTTTGCCATTCACACACAGTACTTACTCTTCAAGCCTGCTGCTGCTGCTGCCACTGCCTGAAAGGACCTGAACTACCACACAGGGAATTTTGCTTTCTTCTGGAGAACCAGGGAAGAAAAAAGCCAGGAAAACTCATCTGGAGATTGTGAAGAAGACATACAGTAATAGCAAGAAGTGGCAAGTTCTTTCCTTATTAAACGCCGAAAAACACCTAATTTCTCTGCCAGGTGTATGGGACTTAGATTCTCGAAGCAGTGCACTGAACTGTTAAAGGTAATGTATTGCACTTTCCTCTGTCATCTCTCTGATTTTTTTCCTTAACTTTTCTTTTTCTTTCCTCAGTGCTCTAAAGATGCAGGCTCTAAATAAGTGGATTGGTTGTTTCTCTGCTGAGCAGTAAGCGCAGAAATGTGGGAAAAGTTGTTAACTGATTGATCCCAAGCTTCTCTACCAAGTTTCACTTTTGCAAGCAGCGCTCCTGTGAGAGACAAGCTTGTCAGGAATGTGTATGATGTGTGAAGGCTGCCAGAAGTGCTGCCGCGCTCCGATGCCGCTCAGAGCCATGGTCTTCACCAGCAACCGACCCATTAAGGCAAAGCTATCGCCAGAGACAGCAATTCTGTGTCAAATTTACTAGTTCACTTTTGGGAAGGCAGGGAAAGCAAGTTACCTGGCTTTAGAGATTGTATAGCCTGTGCCAGCAGCTGGGAGAGCAGAGAAGTGGCTCTCCCTCTTCTTGCTCCCCAAAAGACCCTCCAAACTCTTTGTATTTCTTGGTGATGGAGCTCAGCTGTCACTTGAGCGCTGGGGACATTCCTGATCCTGCTTCTGAGCACTGGGGAAGGAGGCTGTGGTTTTGCTGATTTGCTACAAATGCCCTAAAATGTTGGGAAGGGGGATTCTCATGTTTCTTGCTTTGAGCATTAGAGTTGTTTTGCTGCAGGGGAGGCAAAGGGTGGTCTGAGCTATAGAGATGTTCAGTTATGGGTCAGGTGTGGCATGTACAGAAAGAGAATGAAAAACGAGCGGCTAGCGGAAGGTTTGACAGCGTGTCCTTGCGTGAGGATCGCAGTGAATGAGTGACTGGGAATTGGCAGAGTCTCTTGGGATACTTCCAGTTAGCTGCTCCGGGTGTTACCAGGTACCTGCCCTCTTTCTGAAGTGATTCACAGATGAAGCTTATTCTTAGCAGTAGTTTGCAGGGAACTGAGCTTTTCTGCAAAAGCAGATGGTGTAAAAATGTTTCATTTTTCAAAATCTCTGCAAGAAATTCCTTCTTTTAATTCATTTATTACTTTTTTAAGGCTTTTCATTTAAACCTTGTACTAAGTAGCAGTCTATTCTCTGTACCGTTATGGAAAGCCCACAGTTAAACCTTTCCTTTTGAGTCGTCTAGCCAAGAACTTCTGTTTAAAAAGGCTTCTTTAGTTTTCTAAAATAACTTTCCCAGATGTAGAGAGGGGGGAACATCCCATGAGGAAATAGTTGGGAGAGAGAGTAATTGTCACTTTTTTATATATAAACTCCAGATAAAGACTGTTCATTAGGGAGAGGAATCAATTATTTGGGGGCTGAGATTTGTGTTTTTTTCCGATCCTGCAGAGAAGGACGATCCCTTGCACTTTCGGAAGCCAAGCTATGTGTTTCTTTGCTTTGATTGTTTGACGTTATATTTTCCTGCTTGATTCAGAGACCGTATCAGCCTGATAGATCAAAGAGGAGATCTTCCCTCTTTCAGAGATGTTTCAAGTGGTTGTCAGAGTGCAGGAGAGAGAGACGTCGTCTCCCACCTAAGCAGGGGCAGAGGGTGAGGGCTGGAGATGTGCCCGTATCGGCTGAGTGATCTCAGCAGCCTGAATGGCCTTTGAGGGAAAATTCCATCTGTTCCACTTGAAGTGCTGTTTAATGTTTCCTATAATCAACTTCACGTACAGTAGCTGGGTTTGACAGCAGCACGAGGGCTGCAGGATGGATGGGCAAAGAGAACTGATGAGGTTGGAAACTGAGGGAGGAAAAGAGATGGAGGGAAATCCTGCTGGAGAAAAAGGGGCACTGAATAAAATTTAGCAGGTTGAGCACTGTCAGAGCAAATTGCAGCTCATCCTTGTAAAATACCATCTAACTAGAGAGGTGTTTGGGTGACCTTCGGTCATTAAGGTGTTTAGAAAGAAGAGGATGTGTAGTGTCACTTAAAGGAATGAGTGAATGTATAAATGAAAAGAGAGGTCAGATTGCTGTAGGCTCTGATATCACCTGGGAATATATAAATGGCCAGAACATCCAGGGACTCCCAAATCCAGTCTATTTTCTCTACAGCTTTCTCTGGGGCAGATCCTCATTGAATGTAATTTGCATCGATCCAGTGACTTCACTGCCTTCCTATGCTGACTTCCACCCAGCGAGACCATGGGCTGGTGAAGGGCCAGCCGGTCCCATTTTAAAAATCAACAGGGCCTTTCTTGGCTGCCTGGAACAGCTTTTCCACTGCCACCTCTCCTCGCTTCTCCCTGTCCCTCTGCAGCGCTGGGAAGGCGGCTCCACCGCAAGGCAGCACATCCAGCCCTCCCGGAGCTGCTCCTTCCCTCCCTCCCTTCCTGCTCCCCCCTTCCCAAGGCCGCTCGGGCCTCCACGTGTGGAACAAGCCGGGCTGTGTGTGCCGTCCACAGGCAGCTTCCCAGCAGCTGCAACAAAAGCCGTGTTCATAGTGGGGCTGGACCACATAGGGAGCCAGGGCGCAGCGGCTGCAGAGCGGCCCTAAATATTAAAAAAAAAAAAAAATACTTGAGCCCAGTGCAACAACGGAAACCTTACAGTTTACTTTTAAAAATTCAGTGCTTCCTTGTGAGAGGGCAGAACAGCTCAGCCTGTGTGCGCGGAGCAGAGCTGCGGGCGCTGTCTGTGTGCACAAGGGAGGGTGTGTGAGTGGCTGCCTCTCCTCCACTCTCAATGGACTTACAGTATAAATCTAAAGAAGCTTTTTGTTGGCCCCATGAATAGGCAGGGGGTTTTGTAATGTTCACCGTGCAGCTTTTTTAGAGACACTTCGCACTGAGATTTTTCCTTCATGAGCTTTTTGTTGGGCTCTCATTTTTAATAAAAGTTTCCATTTCTTCCCTGGGCAACGTTCTGCCTCTCCAAAGATTGCTCAGTAAAAAAACAGAAGAGGTAGGATGGGAGGAATGGTGGGAGATATAAGGATCATTTCACTTTGGCCCCCCAAAAACCTGCGTGCGCTTTGGCTGCTGAAGCACCTGGAGGTGTTAAGTAGTAACACCATGGATGGCCTCGCTTAGATCCCCCTGCTTTACGAGCCCAACCACTGTGTAGCAATCAACTTTAATGAGCTAAACTCCAGCCAGCTTTAGCCCATCAACTGGGACAGCTGGAACTGTGTTATGACCCCCTTAACGAGATGAGTATAAGAGAGATAATGCGAGGCAAGGGGAAGGTTTGGAAGTTCCTGGGATTCTGCTAAGCTGAAGTGCTCTGTGAGCTGTGTCTGCCTTTCCCTGGAACCAACTGAGGAGAAGTTGCTGAGTTTGGGGGCTGAAGGAGCACACTGAGCTAAGGACCCAGGAATGGCTCTGCAGAGAAGAGGAAGCTGGGATAAAGGAAGGAGAAGAGAGTGCCTCTCATGGGAAGTTGTCTGGGCTTTTGTCTTTATAGCAGTTTCTTGGGCTAATCAAGGCATGACTGTCTGTGCCTCTTTCCACATTCTGGTGCAAGCTGCAGAAGAGCTGGGCCTTTGCAGTAGGAGGAACCCTTGGAGAGGCCAGAGTTTAACTTGGATGCTGAGTCCTACCTTGCTCGTTAGCTTCCCACCTTGGTTGTCAGAGATGTCACTGTGTCCTAAGAGTTTTGCAGCTTATGTTGGAAAGTAAGTGTGATCACTGTAAAGGATTCTGGTGATGGGATGTCCTGGGAAGGTCTGGTTGGTCTGGGACTTGTATTTGCTGTTGCAGTTAATGAGTCACTGTGAAGTGTAAACAAGTGGATGGTCCTTGTTGCTACCATGTTACTGTTGAATTGCTTGAGAGCTAGGGATGTTCTTAAGTACCCTGGTGCTACCTAGGTGTTGAACTGAACATCTTCCATGCCCAGCAATGGGCAGAACAGATCCTAGAGGAAAGGTCCTTGGTCTAACATGAAACTGCCTTGGGCAACACAAGGGAAAATGGGCATGTGTGAGGGGAACCACAGTGTTGTACAGACAAAGTGATCAGGACAGGAAATTGTTTCTGTGGAGTAGGGAAGGAAATGCTCATAAGTTAGGCCTGAGAGGAGTAGAACTGTCTATTAAGCCATGCCCAATAAACCTAGCTTACATTAGTGGGAGAATATGGAATGTAAATACTCATGCTTCAAGGCATAGGCTAACCACTAAATGCCTAGTGTTTAAAAAAGCTTCCTCCTCAGCGATTTATCCTGTATTTTTTGATGATGGGAACTTTGCTCGGAAGCTGGTGATATAGACCTTATCCAAGACAGGATATTGGCCTGGGCGCACCATTGGTTTGATCTGGCCTGGATGGACCATTAGTTTTATCTGGTCTGGCAATTTCCTTGCCTCTTTGGCTTCTGAGGTGCCCTTGGTCAGTACTGGCCAGAGGACTTAGCCTTTATTAGCAGTAATGTAAAAACCATGGAGAGACAAAAGATATTGTTGCCACAGAAGATACAGATTAGGCTAAATGGGCAGTGGATGGGAGTAATCATTACAGTTCAAACAATCCTTAGGGAAAACAAGAAATAACCAAGAAGAAACTCCTGACTGAGGTTAGGTTCCTGTCTGAGTAGGGGGGAAATGTGTAAAGGAAAGGTGAAGGCCAGCAGCTGATAAACAGGTGAAAATGTGGTGCCAATCCCTTGCAGCTGGAAACCTCATTTGTCATTCACACACCTGTAGCCCACAGCAAAACCTGTTACTCCTGCTGGGATCTTGCACAGATTCAGGATTAATACCTTTCCATGGCCCTGCAAATCTCCTGTTGCTGCAGGCCCTTGCGCAAGGTAAGGGCAGATGTAGTAGCTTTGCTGGCATAAACCTATTGACTCTGGAGGATTACGGTGGATTAATGGTACTCTGGTACAGCAGCAGTAGATCTGAGCATAATTAACGTTACGTCATCTGTGCCACGGTTTCAAGGTTGAAATAATCACGTAGTTCACATATTGGAAATTGCAGGATTGTTTCCACATAAATGATTAACTGCTGCTATTACTTACCCCCAAGAAAAAACAGTTTCTGTGGTGTTTGGTGTATAAATAATGCCCTGTACCTCTATAGCACTTAGCTTCAAAGTAATTCCTCAGTGCTGCACCATAAAGAATACCCTCATGTTCTGTAATAACTGCTCTGCAAATGATGTCTTTTCCTCTGTTGTAAATTATATTCTACTGTTACTGCTATTGCTGCTTTTCCATTCAGTTTGGCTAGTAAATAATTTTCTTTCCCTACCACTGTATCTGGAGTTTAAATAATACCCTGTACTCATGTACAACTTGGCATGTAAGTGTCACCCTAATCCTGTATGATCCTCTGGAATACATAGAATATCTTGGTGCTGTAGAGCAAATTGCAACTTTCCTCTCAGAAGTACTTGCCCTCTAAGTATTACCTTGCTGTTTTATATAGCACTTATTGTATAAATCATACCCTGTTGCCTTGTAGTAATTGATATGTAAGCAATACCCTCGGACTGCAGGGTGCTCGGTCTGCTGATGCTGCCTATCACAGCAGCACTAGATGATGCCGCAGGGCAGTGCAGGGAGGGCACTGGATTTGGCTCAGTGTGGATGTCCCTTTGTCACCGCTGCTTGTGCCCTCTCTAAGCACAGGGTGCCCAGCGGTGGTAGCTGCAGGAGCAGAGCTGTCCTGTGAGGATTGCTGCATGTCAGCAGGGAAAGGGGCTGCCCTTTTGCTTGGCTGGATAGACTGCCTTTCTTTGGAATAACATGGACTCTTTAGGTAATGACCCCAAATATCTCAACAGATGGATGTGCATGGCCTTATCTGTCTTGGAGAACCTTCAGATGCTGTGGGGAACCACCAGATGTCCGCTCTCTGCTAGGGCACACATCAAGCAGATCTTGACCCCTTCTGGTGTCCTTAGGGGTTACAAGGCATTTGCCTGAGTTAGGGGAAAGTCTCTGGGTCTTTACAGATTGCAGATCCACTGTGGTTTTCCTCTTAAAAATCCCCTCTAGGATAGCTAACTGCAGATATCCCCTTCCAATCTCAGTCATACCATTTGCATGGTTATATGGTAGGGTGAAATGATTCAGAGCCTCCTTTAATACTGAGAGCTTTAGGAGTCAGGTTTGGTAGAGGGCAGAAAGATCTTCATTACCTTCACCACTCAGCTCTGCTGGAATTTGTTGGGGGTCTCAACTCCTGGGTTACTCCTGGTGTGTCCTTGAGACTAAAGATGTATGTAGTGTTGTACCCATTTCATGTGTGTAACTTTTCACATATTGACATACCAAGTGGCTTCTGCATGTTCTGTTACACCTTTCTGAAGTATTTGAACACTGTTTTGGACTCTAAGCATCTTTAGAGTAACAAGCCCCTCTTTTCCAGCTTTTCTTCGATTCATATCTCCCTTCTACTCTTTTCTGGGCAGTTCTGTAAAATTGCCATTGTCAGTTTACTGAAAACTGGCTTCCTACTGCCTTTGAATGAGCACATCAAACTGATTTAAACCACATGCCTGGTGAAAATTATGCTCAGCCCTTTCTTTCACAGACAGTAACAGCCTCCTGTTCCCTTCATGGGCTCTGCAGCAGCTTGCTTGTTCACAAGCAGCCTGAGATGGTGCTTTGGCAGCTTCTGAATCGCACTCTCATGTCAAAAGCAGAAGGCTGGGGTTTGCTTGCACTTAAAATACAAGCATCTTTCCCATACTGCAGGATCAGCATAACGCTGAAGCGTCATTCATACCCTAACTACCTATATCAATGCCCTTAAGAAAAAAGCATACACTGGTTGGCACATTTTCTTTGATTGTGGCACAGTTCACTATCAATTTCTTTGCTTTTCCAGCCCAATTGCTTTCTATTCAGGAAAGTCATCTGCTTCTCTGTAGCTATGCAATGCCTCATCCTTAAGAGATGCCTCTTATCTGTGAAATTAGTGCAATTACCCAATAATACTTTGATTTGGGACATCAGTGTCATTAGTCACTCAAATGGCTGATTTAATTTATTTCCCTTATAAAATTGTCCTTTTCCAGCAGTTGCTTTAGGGATTCAAGGCCACATTTTATAAAAGAAGCAAAGTGCCTAAAGATAGAGAAGAACTGCTGCAAATGTCATTAAATGCCTAACTCATCTATTTGCATCTCTAATTTTTGAAATACTTTGGACAATTTAACAGGTTATCAGTCTTTCACTAAACCATTTTAACATCCCTAGAAATCTCAGGGCATCCTTTTGATGACTTTTACCTACTACTATTCTGTCAAAATTTATAATTGCCATCTTTTAAAGGTCAGTTCAAAAGCTATCTGTTTGTTTTCTTAACAACCAACAGTGCATCTTTCTCCTCTCCTAAATGCTTGCCTAAGCTTTCTGTTCTCTCTCACAACATCTTTGCCTTCCATCTATGCTCAGTATGGTAGGAATGAGATTGCAGGGCACAGGACTCAGCCCAGAGAAGAGAAAGTCCAAGGCAGCTCTTGAACATCCTCAATATCCCAACAGGGTTTGGGTAGTCCAAGGCCTTGGCTGGAAGGCCTGGGGTCTGCATGGGGCCTGTGTTTTGAAGGCTGGAGCTCATAGCGGTGGCTTCTCACTTTGCCTGTCCACTAGCATTAAAAATCATTAGCTTTAAAAGTATGACTCATGTAATCATATTTGCCAGAATGTTCATTCTAATTGTCAGAGAATGATTGTTTTGAACATTTAACTGCTAGTTAGTTTTACTGGACATGGCTCTTGTTTTTTAGTTTGATTTTTCAGTCACAGCCATGAGATTACCACAGTCTGTAGATTGTTCTGTTTAACTCCTAAATGCTGCATATTATTAAAGCTAGTTCTTGTGTTACGTGTGAAAGCCAAACAGTTTTATTTGCAGTATTGCCTTATGGAATTAATTCTTCTGTCTGAAAGTGGAGTTCTCTGTACAAGCTTGTGGGATTTAGCCTTTTTTGAGAGCTCTCTATTTTGGACTTTTTTAGCAGTTACATGTCTAGACTAGGTTTTAATACCAGAACTTTGGTTTAACCTTATTAACCTCAGAAATAAATGGTACTGTTTCTATTTATTCCAGTGGAAACTGGATCTGACCACCAGATAATTTAGTTGCCTGTCTCATTGGGAGAATTACAAGCTAACTATTAAAAAAAATCTTTTATACCTCATATAAAACAGGCTTTATTTTAGATTTGTGTAGATTCTTTTGTTCTGCTTTATTTTAAATATCAGTGTAGTATGTCCCAGTATTGAGTTTAGAGCCCATATCTCCTCCATTAATTCCAAAGCATATTTGCTGGTTTGAAACACTTTGCTGGGCAGTTATTTTGCCTAAAAGAGGATCTGTATTGGTGCCTTTCTGTCCCCCCAAAATGTGGGTACTGTTGGTTTAAAACTGTTCCACATACATCTGGAAAAATAACATTTTCTGTTGCCCTTACAGAATGTTTTACCAACTACTGGGCTAGGTTTTGGCGCTCTCTCTAAACCACATCTCATGCATAGGAATTTATTTGCCTCTCAGAAAACTTTGTATTCCTATTTAATTGCTATTTTGGTTTCCTTCATACTTCACTTTCTCTTTTTGAAGGTATGACTTATGGATGTTGCTTATTAAACTGTAGATTTGGACTTAACGTCACTGGCTCTCCAAATGTCTGTGGCTTACGTTAAGGCTAACTTTTTTTTTTTTCCCTAGCAGTCTGCACCTCACAGATTTTGTATTTCATGCAAGAGCTTTGCTTTTATTCACGGTTCCCATGGACTCCCCAAATTCACATTTCTGCTCTCCAGGCTTGGTCAGCAGTGCACTTTGTAGGACTGTGAGATCTTCAAGGCAGGAACTGTGTGTGTCTGTCTGTGGTGGGGTAATACAGTGGAGCCCTGAGATTTGAGCTATAATGAAGTGATTATAACACATATCCACTGCCCCTAGATTGAAACTATTTTTTGAGAAGCTAATTGCCTTGCTCTCTTTAAGAGACCATGATAATGTGACACTGAAGTAATATATCCTTATGTTCCTTAAAAATACATGATTACATAGTACTCTGCAGATACATTATGTACATTCAGGTCAAATTAGACAAGCAGATTTGCCCAAATAGCAGCATGAGTGGTTTTTGAAAATAGTAAAGAGTTTGGCTGTTTAAGTCCACTTGTTTCTGTTCTGCAGCCTAGTTTAACATGTCTTGGAGACTATGAAGGGATTCTCTAAGGACAGGGCTCTGTAAAATCCCTTCTGGGGAGAAGAAAAAAAATAAAAGCAAAAGGCTATGAATAATTTTGGGGGTTTTAAAATAGGTCTCATCTGATGAAAAACTATTCCTCTATATGTGTTGGTCACTTGAGAAAGTGCTTGTTTGAAGGGTTTCCTTGGGGAAAGTTTGCATTGGCCCAAAACAATTCCCTGATTAGCCAGGGAACTGCAGCCCTCTGCCAGTTATTCAGTCTTTCATACTGAGGGATCCTGTTATCTCTTCTGCTAGATGGGTGAATATATTAACCAAACCTCTCCTACACCTGGAGGAGACACCAGCTATAAAAGAATAACTTCTAGGCATCTTTTCCTTCTCTTTGCTCCTTTGCTTTCTAGCTTCTAGCCCATTCTATAAGGTTGGGCTTAAAGTCTTTGAGGGCTCTGATGGATGGTCTCCTCTGTAACAAACCCAACACCGGCTTTTTTGGCTGTAAACTATTTTGTTATTATCTTCTTTCTTGTCTTGTGGTGTTTTCCATTGTACAATTTGGCTTGGTTCAAAAGCATCACTATTGTAGGAGCAAAATAAGAGGGAGATTTATTTTCTGTAAGTAGTCCTAGTTGATTTCTGCCCAAGAAGAAAAGAACAGTCTGAACCAAAGATGGGAATTACTGTTCAGATACAATGACTTGAAAATTGAATAGGAGCAATGGATCAATGTCTCTGTCCAACTGGACTGCTCCTATCAGGGAGAGCTGAGCATCCATTAATGTTCCTAATACAGTAAAATGCCCTTGGAATGACTGGTGCCGGATAGGGCAGCTGAATTCACTTGGAGGCACCTCTGTCCCCCAGAAGAAATGGAGCAATATTTAATTTAAAAAAAAAAAAAAGCTTATTGACAGGAACTTTATTGACTAGGCCAGTTAAATTGAGTTAAATATGCACTGTATGTCTTGGCTAAGAGGGCAGAGATAGTATTATGACAAGGCAGTCACCTGGCATGTGAAAGATTTGAGCATGCAGAAAAGGAAGGAATTGTATGGGCATGCAGGTTAACAAGGTGCCCTGAAATGGCATTGGCTAGAGAGTCATTGGGGCTGAATATTAAAGCAAAAAAAATAATAATAAAGAGGAGAGAATCCAGGGATATTAAGAGCCTTAAATTCTCAACACACTGGAAGATTCTCAGGCTGCCTGGAGGGGGTGAGTAATGTAACTTTGCAGGTATTTTGATTTGGTGAGAGGCCTCTGAGCTGGCTACTGTGCTATGGGAATGCAAGGTCTAATGTACAAAAGCTGACAACTTCTAGCACGGAGATGTGAGTGGTTGGGAGCCAGGGCTTACCAGAAGCACCGAGCATTGCTGACTCTCTAGCTTCTCTAGAGAAAATTTAGTGCTGGGAACAAGGATCTCTGGGACTGTCAGTCCACCTACGAGCAAAGGGTTTGTACAGCAAGGCAGTAGCCCTGGTTACATGGCTTGGTCCTGAAAAGGAGGCCAAGAATGTGTTGTCCATGGGCCATGTAATCTTCTGCCACAGCTAATACCGTCAAGAGGGATGAGTTAAACTGCGGAAGCCGGCCTAGGAAAAACGAAAGATGCTGAAGCCTTCTCCTGTTGTTGTATACTTGGCCTTTGCTCAAGCCTTCCTAGAACCAGAGACAGGAGCGAAAAGCAGCTTTTTAATCCTTTCTGTATATCCAGACCCTTATATAGGGCAAGCTGGTATGGCTGCTTTACGCTCAGGCTAGTGGTCAGTGCTTTGCTGGCAGAGGAATCTGAGAAGTAGAAGAGCCCTCCCCAACACAGCAAAAGCCTCATTATAGTTTGATTGTTATGTCTGTGGTCTCAGGATACTATCTGTTTTCTCCATAATGCTCATGTTACTGCAAGAAAGTATCTGAAGCATTTGCTATAAGCTGGTGCCTAGAGGTTTATGAGTAAGAGAAGCTGCTTTTTCCCTAGGAGCCTCTCTATACCTTGTGGAAGGATCTGTTCTCTATATGACAAAGTTCATGCGCATTTTTGATATGCATATGCTTTTCTAAAGATCACACAGAGGTTGAGCATCTGGAAACTGGAGAAAAAGCCATTACTTCTCCACTGTAAATGCTAGTGATCTGCTTGGTAGGAAATGCTTGGAGACCTGGCACTCCCTCATGAATATCACATAGGAGACCATCTTCCCCCTTTCCAGATGGTAGCCAGAAAGGTCCAGGTCCTCTCCCATACCATTTGCCTTTTTGTCTTTTAGGTCACCCCAAAGGGAAAATTGGATTGAGATTATCCCTTACAAGAAAAACTACATAGTGCATGTCTTGAATTTATGAGCAAAAGTCTATTTGGAATGAAAGCTGGGACTGAAACAGCCTCATTTAAGTAAATCTAAGCAGCGTGTTTACACAATGTCTGGAATTAATGCAGAGAAAACTTGCAGGTGCCAACTCTGAAAAGAGGAAAAGGGGGGAGGCAGATACTGAGCCTGTAATGAAGCTGGGAGCTCTTCCTCCAAGTTAGAGGGAAAATTGCTTTTCCTGCTTTTAAGCACCAGGGGCATATGAAATTTGGCAATGCCAAGGCCAGTTAGGTGAGCAATTGCTTCCTATCTCTTTTTTCAGTTGTGACAGTGTGAGGGTGTCTGGTGTCATCACCAGCTGTGTGTTTCCACAGCACATATGGTCTCACCGAAGCTCATAGTACAGAACGGCACGAATAGCACACAGCAGAGGGAACGCTTAGCAGGAGTCTGCTTCAGGCTTTGTATTTTATCATATTCACATGAAGAAACGTAAATGCAAACCAAGACCATGACAAAACAATAATATGCAGCAAGAGGCAAAAATTTAGTCTGTTGTGAAGCTAGCAGCTGATCTGGAAGGCCTCTGCTTCAGGATCTCTCTTCCAGGCCTGCTAGTGCCTTATTAGGTGAACTTTCCTGCCCTGTTTCTTAGGGGCATTATGTCTTTCATCCAGAGTGGTTCTGGGTAGCAGTGTGGAAGTGGGCATTAGATTTGGGTAGTAACTAGCAAAACTAGTGAAGAGCCAGAGGCTTATCTCTCTGAGCCCCTGGATTCTGTACTGAAACCTTACTGAAAATAAAGCCTGCAAGCCAGAGTTTTTGCAGTTCAGCTAGAGGTTCATTCATCTCTACGTAGGGACCGAGGAGAATATTGGTTTCTTAATGTTGTATTGCAGAAGGAGCCCTCAGGATTACACACCCCCAGATGTCACAGGTGTTAGTTACTTTTGGAAAACCTTTTGTCTTACCTAAATGCAGTATCAGCCATTCAAATACTCTAAAGAACCAATTCATCCTTCAGAGCCTCATTTCTGTATTGCGTAAAGCAAGGTGCAGGGGTCTCCAGGTACAGGCTCCATAGCCAGCTGGAACAGAGTAGCTAGGCAGTCCTGAAGCCTGAGGATGGAGGAGGAATTGTGCTCTGCTAAAGCAGCCTGTGTTTGGGAGAGAAGAGCAGCAAGGGAGTGTGTGCAGGTGAATTGGGCCGTTCTGCGATGCTGCAGGGTCGAGTGGGTCAGATCCGAAGGAAGAAGAGTGTACCATGGCTGTGAAGCTTCTGCCGACGCAGAAGGCTCAAAGAGGTTTTCTTCCCTGCAGTTGCATTTGTGCCTTGCTCCAGGAGGACGGAGAATGCTTTTGCACTTTGCTTTCCCTGGATAAAATCAGCAAGCAACATTTTTAGGGCTACTTTTCTTCGCAAATGAGTTCTTGCCCACCTCATAAAACAAAAGTCAAAATTATCCACAGAAGATCCCCAGTGTGCCTTTCTTTCAAAGAGAAATGGCTACCTCCCTGCTGGGCCTGGAGTGGGTGGGCATGTGGTGATTTAGAGATGGTAAATGGTAGGAGCTTGAAGAAAATGTTAATGGAAGGAGATTCTTTTTTTCCAGTTCTGAGTCTCCCCTTTCTCTTGCTTTGTACAGGGTTTAGGTACCTTGGATCTTAGCTCTGCCAAAGCAGCAGCTATCATTTTTCTTGGTGTCTTTTATAGAGAACTAAGACATCTGAGCAGAAAAGTTATTTGAGGAGTCTGTTCTGTGCTTCCTTAGATCATGACCCAAACTGCCATCCTCACACCTGACATCCAGGGATGGTCTGGATTCTCAGACATCATCCTTTATGCTTTGTTGTGTGTTTTCTTTTTTTCTTTTTTCCCTTTATCTCCTTCCTCCTCCTTGTGTGTGCAGGAGCATTTCTCAGGGCTGGCAGCAGCTCCAAAAAAAAAACAAGTGTAGATTGTTGTTTCCTTTTGTCTAGGATATTCTTGTTTATCTGTCCCCTTGCTATCAAAGAAACATCTAACACTTTGAATGCAATCCTAGAGTATGAGATGATTATTCAGGCTTTAAGGTATTGAGTTATTGCCAGTGAAACCATGTGAAGGCTGTAACCCAATCATTGATGTATCCAGGCTTGTCAAACCTGACTGCCATATAGCAAGGGAAAAGGAACTGCTCTTCAGTACAACAGTTCAAAAGCCTTGTCACAACCCTTTGGAGATGGGTCTTCAGCTATTGAAAACACGCATAACTGACAGTGCATTTAAACTGATTCTGTGCTAGCTGAGAGTGTGTTTTTTTTTTAAATGCTCCTGGGACATGTCAGGTTCTGTGCTAGCTGAGAGTGTGGTTTTTTAAATGCTCCTGGGACATGTCAGCACTGGGAAACACAGCATGACCAAGGCAGCACTGTAGACATCAGTAAGTGCTGCTGCTAACTCAAGGGGCAGTGGAGATCCTGAGTGATTCTTGCTCTGAGATTGTTTACCCAGGGCAAAAGAGACTTCCAAGTTTCACCTATTTGTGTATTAAATTCTTCCATGCAAGCCAAGGGATACGTCGCACTTAAAGAGTAAGGATACTCTCTGAAGTGCATAATCACTCTGCCATCTCTGCAAGGTAGATGTCTGGTTGCAGCAGTGCTCCAGGCTCCCGATTAGCCGGCAGAGGAAGGGTGGCAGAAGCCCTGTTTGAAGGTTCTCCTCTGAGAAGCCTGTTTTACAAGGAGATGAATTGCCCTTTAGAAGTGTCTTTTGCTCCCCTCTGCGCTAGAGAGGCTTCTTGAGTAGGAGCTTCAGCTAGTCTGAAGGGCTTCTTGTTCCTTTGAATTTAGAGGCTGCAAGGGTGGCTTGAGTGTTTGCTGCTCTCTGCATCGAGCACCCGCTCAGAGCCATAGCAGGACTTGGTGCTGGTCTGATACCTTGAGCAAAGGGCTCCAGCTGTCACCCGCTCATCCTAATAGATAGTTTTTAATGTCCCTGTCCTTGAATGGCAGAAAATATGGCCAACAGTGGCTTTCCTGCATGAAAGCTAGTTTTTGCATGACCAGATGTCTGGGATTTTGGTGTTTGTGAGCAAAGGTCTGTTTGTTTAGCCTGCAGCTGATTTTTAACTCAGAAAACAAACAAAAACCCTAAGAAGTGCTGCTGAGGTTAATGAAGGTGTAATGTAAAAGCAAGATAAATCAAAGTAGAATTAGTTATTTTATAGTAGGTAACAAAGAGCTAAATGATTATAAAGCTTTTGATGTTCAATTTTTGGTGGATTACTAAGTGAACCCAGCATCTCACTAGCTTTTCAGCTTTTGCTGAGATTTCCTTTACCATATTGCTCAGAGAGCATGTGTCCACACATTGGGTATTTTGGTTCTTCCTGCAGCATAAGTGTTCCCTTATAGAAATTACATAGTCAAATTATAACAGGCTGGAACTCTTTCACTGAAGAAAAGGCCATAAAGACTCTGAAAATGGAAATGATGTGGAATGCAGATTACAACTCTGGTTGTCCTTGGTTCATCATAAATGGGGAAGAGAGGGGGGTCTGGATGGCACCTGAGGGGTGCACAGATACCAAGCACCAGTGCGTATTGCCAGAGCAGTGTCTGATTGTGTTCATGCCTGCAGTAGCAGGGGGTGTGTAAGGACAGGAGCCAGCTGAGGTTTGAGGAGAAGCCTGATGTTTTTCCTAGCCTTAAACAACTGCTCTCTGTCTTGTGCCTTATGCACCAAGAACATCTTTGTGCCTTCAATTCTGTCTCCTGAAGCAATCCAAGTGGCTAATGCTGCGTGGCTGTCGGTGTGTGGAGGACTGCATCCTTCGATGACACAATATCAGAGTCACTACTGCCGTATATCTTTCTGATTGGGAGGCAAACAGGACTTGATTGTTCCAGGGATGGTTTCGGGAACAGAACAGGCAGGAACAGCATCCAAGCTGCTCTCTACATAAAGACCTTACTCTCAGAATGGTTTGGAAGCCAGACAGAATGGAATATTTCTCCTATTTTCTTTACAGCTGAAAAAACATGAAAAAAATCACAGAAGTGCATTTATTACCATATTTAAATGCCAAAGTTGTCTTATTTAGGAAAAAAAAAAGAAATAAAACTGGATTTGCCCAACCTCCAGTTTCGCCCGCCCCAGCCCTTCTCTCCCTCCCATTTCCTGGAGCAGACTGAGTTTTTAACAGAAAAGCTCTCAGTCCTGTGCAGAGGCTGGGAATATGCACAGGGACAATAAGGTGTTTGTTCATGGAGATCATGGAGGAATGGGCTGTATTTTTACAGGGGTGAGAAACCCCTCTGACTATGGAGGCTGAAAGAACTTGGGTCGAGCTGTCTAAGCAGACACAGGAACCTGCCTGATGTCTTTGTGCCTGTGCGATTGTCTCCTCAAACCTTCTGCAAATACTTGGCCCATGAGGTTGGTTCCTAAAAATACTACTATCGAAATAAGGTAGATGGAGGTGTCCATGTGTCCTGTAGAAATTGAGGTCTGTTGCCTAGTGGGAAGTAAATAGAGGATGAAAAAACAGATGATGAAAAAGAATCCAGGGCTAAAAGAGAAGTTCTGAATTTGACTCTTTTTCAGGGGCCTCTTTATATCCAAAATTTAAATGGAAATATTGTCTTTGGAAACACCTTTATGCCCATGCATATCTTCTAGTTAATGAGTGGTATTTCACTAGCTGTCAGAAACAATATGCATGTACATTACAAGTCTGTCAAAACTCAAAAACAAGGAAGCTTAAAATGACCTACTCATCCACCTCCAAAAAAGACAACAGGATTAAGGGTGAAGAAAATCAATTTAATTGCTACATGGGTGATTAACGTGGTATGGAACAAGCAAAGGCCACAGGAGAAACTGCAGATGGGACTTGATTAAAAATAAACTAGAACAGAATATGATTTCCAGAAAGCAAACAAGTTAAAAAATGCTGCAAATGGGCCATCTGGCTATTTTCACTGTACAGTCTTAGTGTAGGCACTTTGTTGGACTTTCACTGTCATGACTCTTCTTTTTCTTGCTCTCTCCAGATTCTTCAGTCCTTTGAGAATCTGAGGACAGTTTTGGAAGAACAAGGGATTAAACCTGTCTGCACCTATATACACACTTCCCTCCACACACACTTAGATTCTCAAATAAACACATTCATATGCAGCCAATATAGGATGGTCTGCACACAACCTGAAACAGAAGCATGGCCTTAGGCATAAAATAGTGGCTGTAATTTTAAATGAAAAGGACAGTTGTTGTCTGAGCTCCTAAGGCTACCAGCATTCCCCGATACTGCCTTTCTTGGAAAGGTAAGAGCTTTTCCTGATCCCTCCTGGCTCAGGCTGTATTGGAGAAGGCCTTGTTCCTGTCTGTTGCTGGTGAGGGAAGGTGGGATGGCTGGAATTTTTGTGGCAGTTTGGTCAGATTCTTGTTCTTCCAGGCTGCTTTGTACCCTGCACAAGGAGGGTTGTTCCAACACACAGGGATACTCATGACCTCATCTAACTTCTGCCTCCTCCTCTTTGCTCTCCACAAAAGCTGCTCGTTCCAGCTGTTTTCCCAAGAAGTGCAAATGGAGTTTTATAAGAAAGTTCCTGCAGCCTGTCAGCTGTTTCTGTAGCACAGAGCCTGCAATGAGCAGAGCCTCATAGGATGTTCACCTCTGTAGGGTGAATATTCACGCTCAAGCTAATTACTCTCCTCTGACAGTGGAGGTCGTCAGCTTTAAGGTATGACCTGCACAGTCTATTTTAGATGTTACTTTAGAATGAGAGGATTTGTTTCCCCTATTCCACCAACCAGAACAACCTCCATCATCCATGCTGTCAATGTCTGCATTTACTTGGACAAATCCCTGTGTTTACCTTCTTCCAGAACTACTCCTTCAAGCAGCTCTTTGCTCGTCGTTGTGCGCTCGGGCATCCTGCTAGGGATGGCACAGAGCTGCAAAGTCACAGCACGGAATCATTGTAGGAACAGTCGAAGACGTTCCCGGCACAGTGAATCTCATGGAGCCTTAGGATTAGATCTCTTTGGTGAGCTTAGGGAAGTGAAAAATGGAGATGAGGATTGCAATGGCACCCTGAGGAGTAGGTTGGGTTTCTTACAGGCAGGGAGTCGAGGCTTTGGCAGAATACACCCAAAACGTTGTTATTGTGGTCTGCTTAACCACTGCTAGCAAGTCACTGCCCCTGGGCTTTTGTGGGAGATGAGATGTGTTTTTTCCCCTGCAACTAAGCCAAACTGTGAAGATACTGCTGGTCCCAGCTGTTGTCATACAAGGATATTTTTTCCTTGTGGAAGACCAGCACAAAGTTTAAATGGGACCAGGAGTACATGTGCTCGTCTTAGCTTTTGGGACAAAGTGAATTTTGTCTATTGTGTTCTGTGATGCATAATTAGTGCACAGATGAACCTGCATGCTAAAGCATGCAGAAATGGAAGTAACACGTGTGTGGGACTCTGAACAACGCCAGCTTGTTGTACACATGCACCCTAAAAGTCTGTTCAGCCAGCTGCTGTTGGATGTAAACGTCTCTGTTTCCATGCTCTAAGGTATTTCTGATCTTCAGTAGGTAGTCTAGACCGAAGGCTGCCTCATCTCTCTTGGCTGGTGAGTTTATCACATCATGCTTGGGGCTGGTCAGCTCATGCTGATTCTGGCAAAATCCTGAGCCTGCTGAAGAGTGCCTGGTTTACGGAGCCTGGAGCAGTGAGAGCTTTATTTAACATTGGAGTAGGTGCGACAGCTGCTAGGAGAACTTCCACTGCTCTTGTCCCACCAATGTGGCCCTAGCAGCCTGGGAAAGACACGGGAAATCAATTTCCAGGATTCGCTTCATCTTTGTCCTCTCATTTCTCCTTTTATCTAGAAGATAAGAATGGAGGATATTCACCAGCACAGGCAGAAGTCATCTGAGCCCACTCCAAAACCTCAGCTCGTTTCAGGGAGACCAGTCTCAGTTGCAGCAAGTTGGTCTGTAGTGGAAGCAGTCACCTCTTCAAGGAGGGCTCTCAATGTTGTGTGTCCTTCTTGGATGCATTCCTCTAAGAATATTCTTCAGATATGACTTAAGTTTCCCCTAGGGCTTAAAGTCTGTGCCAAAATGAAGCCGTGTCTGCTTCAAGAGTTTTGCAGTGCCTGATCTATTAGCAGTGATTAGTGTTTAACCTGGAGATGTTCCCCAACATACAGATTAATCTCTTATTCCTCTCCTCTGCTATTTATCTCACTCCTGAGTCTCCTTCTTACTGTCTAATACAGTGCCAGAGGCTGCCCATCATATGCACACCTGCCTTAGATTGAGCAGGGCTTAGATTGAGCAGGGATGGGTGTTAATTTTATGGGATGGGTTTTTGCCCGTGATCCTACAAGACAGTTAAAATATGTGATGTAATTATTCATAAACATGATTCTTTGTACTGCCTAGAGCCAGGCAAGATGAATAATACAGGGGCAGGGATCAAAACACTGACACATTCATATTCATAGATTTAATGTCAGAAGGGAGCTGTGTGTTTCACCCATTTTACTTCTGTATTGAGTCCACGAACATATGTTTGCCTTGCCCATATCTTTTAAAGCAGTATTCTGGTCTTGATAGAAGCTACAAAGTGGCAAAAGCGTCATTGCCTCCCTCCCACTGTTCCAGTGATCCATCACCCTCTGTTAAAATGTGGGCGTTTCTCCCATTTGAGTTTGCTTGGTATATGGTTCCTAGGTATTAGTTCTTGTTAGGCTTTTTAGCTAGATTATAGTCCCATAATAATCTAGTCCCCTAATAATCCCCCCAGCAGTTTCTCCTTAAAATATATATTTATAGTCAACTTGCTTTTCAGCCTTATTTTTGTTACAAGACTGGGTTTGAGCTTCCTAGTCTCCCCACATGAAGCATTTCTTCCAGCCCTCAAATCCCTGCTAGTGGATATATTCTGCACCATCTTTTCCAGTGTCCTTATGCCACCCCAGAAGAGTATTCCAGTCTCTTACCGCAGGCACACACAGAGGTATTCCTATTTGCTTTGCAGTCAAAGGATGGCATTAGCCATCCTGAGTCACTGCTTTCTGGGACAAAGCATCCCATTTTCCAGGCATGTTCTGCATCTCATGGTCTTAAGTGTGTATTTTTTATTTGACTTTGTTCAAATACAGTATGTTTAGAAACACGTTGTATCTAATACTGACCCCTCCAGAAGTGCATTAGAGACCTCAGACAACATCAGTGTCCCTCAGATGACTCCCTTTAGAGACCTGCTACCTAGACTTCTGCTAAGTTGTTTAATGTATTACTGACATTACATATCCTAATAGTCTGGAACCCTGTGAAATCAAACGCTATCAAAATCAAATTACATTCTTACAAACATGTAGGTAGCCTTATCAGACAAAATTGCAATCATACAAACAAAATCAATTTTGGCAGCATCTGTTTTCTCTACTAGAGCCTCAGCTAAGATCAGTGTTATTCCTATTCTTTGGTGCTTAATGAATTGGAATGTGTCAGATTTTCCATTATTTCGTGTGGAATTGATGTCAAGCAAAACATGCTGTATTTATGAGGCTCATCTCTGTATATCTGTTTGGACTATTGGCACAGTGCTTCCCTATTTGGGACATGCCCCAGTGCTCCAACCCAGATTATAAATGAACAGCAGCAGCCAGCAGTTTCCTCAGCACACTCCTTAAGGACTCCCGGGTATAGGTGTTTGGCCAAGCTGACTTCAGACTGTTTATCTGTAGCAGATGGTGTTTCCAATTCTCCTGGCTTATTAATGAGCAGAAGGTTCCTCATTGCTCTTCCCAGCCCCTGCTTTGGGTTTGTTCCCCTGCCATTTTTGGGATCCAGAGCGATGAGTAACTTCAGGCTCTTCTGCCTGAACGTGATGGTTGATTTTCCTCTAGCATGGCTAGTGCCATGGCTGGGATTGCGTTGGTTCATATGATGCTGCTTATAGAGATGTCATTCCCAGCCAGAGACCCGCAAACATTCACATCACTGCACAGTGAAAGGCTGTGCTGGACTGTACAGGACGAGGTTTATTTTGGGCCTTTGTGGATCCTTAGTGGACTTTTCTTGCTAGGTTGATAGGTGTGTGTTCAGGTTATTCCTTGTCAGCTGCAGCCAGATGGGATCTTTCTAGTTCACAGGCGTTAAACAGCCGATATTTGGACAGGTGACCTCAAAGGAAACTTGTGATTCAGTAGGTGGGGCCCTTCCTTATGAGTCAAAGCTGAATCAGTCCTGAAATATTGTGCACAAAAATGCTGTGTTGTGGAACAACAAGTTTTTTATTTGAAATATTAAAGCTACCTGAGCAGTTAGGGCAATTTAAAGTCCTGTGATATTATGCATAGGAATGTTTATGAATGATAATCCAGTTAGGATTAATTTCTTTGTCCTCCCTATATTGCTTCTGCTGTTTAGAGTCAGGAGGATACTGAAGCTTTTCCTAGAGTTTTCTCAAGTAGTAGGTTGTTCTGCCTAGTTTGGGGATCCCAACAGGATAATTAATGGATGGAGTTAAGTTGTGCGCAGAATTAGATCCTGCAGATTTCCTGTAGAAATACGTTATCTATTTACAGTTAGGCTACATATGCTGTCAGTGTGAGAATATGGTACAAAGCATTATAACCTTTGGCATAAAAGGAGCAGATTTCCCTTCAGAGCATTTTAAGGTGCAAAAAATGCATCCAGTCATCTGTTTCAGTAACCAGGGCTGGCTTGGATGTAGGATGCTGGTAATGGGCAGCTCCTGTTCTCAGGTGAAGGGTCTGCTAGTCCATCTGGAGTAAATACAAAACAACTGTAAAGAACTGTTTCAAAATTGTCTTTGTGCTCCACGGGGAAGATTGGATCACAAGGGGGATAATGGGAGAGCAATGTAGTCAGTCATCTATAATAACACTTAAGTCTGTTATGAATAACAGAGCATCATATTTATTTGTCTAAAGGACTGATTTCGTGGGCTCTTCAGGACCGTGTGCTTCCCCAAGGCCCAGATTTCACTACTGGTCACATACAGGAATGTTAAGGGGTGACTTGTTATGCAGCTGGGCCCTTAGCAGCCTCTGCAGCACTCCATTCCACATGATCATTCATCTCTCATAAAACCTTTCTCCCTGTGTTGTTTCTTACAGGTAAACTATGACCACTTTACTATTAGTGTTTGTGTGTTTGCGAGTCATCACTGCAGCCGTCTCTGTGGAGCTCTCAGGTACGTGCTCCGAGGTGCAGGACCCTGGAACTGAGCAATGTGCTGCACTCTGGTCCCATCCCTGGCTATGAACAGCTAGATTTGCTCTGTACACACGCAGCCCTGTCTTTGGATGGCTGTTTTATGATAATGTCACAGCTCTTCTGCCTGAGGAGCAAGGGAGGCAGTTTCAGGCAGGGGTATATTGGTAGGGAAACTAAAGGAATTAAAGCATACCCCTTTCTTAAGGCCTCTCCGGTGTGATATTACATCGTGACTAGTAGCTGCGCTGCAGCAGAGCCCTTTACTGCCTTCATGTCTGCAGCTAGAACTGCTCCCAGCTCCCAAAGATGACCATGGTACCAGGATCACTGTTGCAGCTTCCATCTCTGCAAGTTATCTAAACCAAAAAAAAAAAACCCAACAATATTAATAAGGCTGTCTGAGTATAGGTGCAGGTTTACAAAGCAGACAGAGGCATTGGAGCATTGAAAGCCCTGGAGTTTGTGTATGAAGTGTCTTGCTGATGTAACCATTGCTTTGTTTGGGAACTGGCAGACAATAGTGATGGCCTGGAAGTGAAGATACCTGAGCAGTCTCCCCTGCGTGTTGTCCTGGGAAGCTCCCTGAACATCCCCTGTTACTTCAACATCCCCGAGGAAGATGATACCAGTGCTCTGCTGACTCCACGGATCAAATGGAGCAAGCTTTCAAATGGGACAGAAGTCGTCTTGTTAGTGGCTACTGGAGGGAAAATCCGACTCAACATGGAGTACAGGGAGGCAATCTCTCTGCCCAATTACCCTGCTATCCCCACCGATGCCACCTTGGAAATCAAGGCTTTAAGATCCAACCACACTGGGATTTATCGCTGTGAAGTAATGTATGGGATTGAGGACAGACAAGACACAATAGAGGTCCTAGTGAAAGGTGAGCTCCTGCCTTTGCTGTTTCCTCTTAGCATCAGGTTGTCTGGATTGAGCAGAAGGAAGTAAGAAGCTATGGGGACAGGAAAGGTGCTGCTCTTTCCATAGCTTTAAGCCCTTTCAGTCAGGTCACAGACAAGGCCACAATCAGATAAGCAGAAGCCATGGGCCAGGCATACAATTTAGCAAGTTAGGAGCAGACTAAACAAAGCAATAAAGTGACTCAGTTGGGTGAGAGGTTGCAAGGCTCCCAGGTTGGCAGGGGGTGCTGCTGGAGAGGCTGGGTTATTGCTCAAGAGGGTGAAGCATGCACAGGTCTACGGTTTTGTTCCTCCAAGTATTTTAGGAGATGGGTTGCCCTCAGTTGGAGTTTTGGTTTGTTCTGGGGAAAAAAAAAATGTAGTCTTGCAAGACCCATCCTAGTAACAGCTGGATAATATAACAACAGTTATGTTTTTTATAATCCTTACCAGGGTTTTTACTTTTGGTATAGATATTGAGGAGAGGCCAGGGAGACAGCTTTCGCTACAGCCTTTAACCAGGAGGTTTTTTGCTGGTCACATCCCCCAGAAGATATGTCTCAGTAGAGGGCTGTGAGTCCCTTCATTGCCTCCTGGTGAATTTTCACCTTGGCTTATTAACATATCGTGATTTTGTTCCAGCAACACAGGAGAGCAACTGCTGTTCTAGGCAACCAGTGTATTCCACTGGCAAGGGTCCTGTGATATAAGCCCATCAAATCGCCCTTGGTTGAGATACTCAAAGATAATCACCATAAATTGTTCATCGTTTCTAGTTGGAATGCAGTATCTTTTCTTTGGCTCCCAAAGTCCTTTGGAAGGAAAGGGACTTATTCCTCTCGGGCAGACATGTAGGAATGATGACCTTGGTGTTTTCCAGGCGTCGTATTCCACTACAGAGCAATCTCCACGAGGTACACCTTGAACTTTGAGAAGGCAAAGCAGGCCTGCATCCAGAACAGCGCTGTCATTGCTACTCCCGAGCAGCTGCAGGCTGCCTACGAAGATGGGTACGAGCAGTGTGATGCCGGCTGGCTGGCTGATCAGACTGTCAGGTAAGGGCAAGGAAAACCCCAGGAGGGGCAAGAAGATGTTTGGATAAGGACTTTTATGAAGAGGACGCTGCCTGAGGAAGGTTCAGAAACAGTTGCTAAATAACCATTGTCATAGTTATTAGCGTATGAAGGCAACTAGTGTGTTGTTGCAAGCCATCTCCTGCCTGGGAGGGATGCATGGCAGGAAAACACTGTGACCCCTGTCCTCCTCACCTCGTAGTGAGAACTGAGAGGTCAGTAGCTTAATCCTGATCTTTCATCCTCCGTGAATGAAGCAGATGCTATGCCAAAATCCAAACGTGTGGCTTGTCCATCCTGTGCATCCCTCATTGGGGAAGCACCTTGCCCTCATGTCTTTGGCTGGTTCTCTTAGGGATCTGCTGGGCCAGGACCATGAGAGGGGAGACAGGACAGTAGATCTTCTTGCCCCTTCTCCCAGAAAAAACAACCAAACAAAAAACACACACAGGGCATTGGCTTACCTGCTTCCTCCTTGTTTTAAGAGCTGCACTGTGATCCGTGGCTCCCTCCAAGCTTTGCCCGGAGGACATGGGAGTCCTGTCCACCCCACACACTCTCTTTCTCCCCCTCAGGTACCCCATCCACCGTCCCCGAGAGCGTTGCTATGGTGACAAGGATGAATTTCCTGGAGTGAGGACTTATGGCGTCCGGGAGACAGATGAAACCTATGATGTTTACTGCTACGCAGAGCAAATGCGAGGTGATTTGGGGCTTTTCTTATTAGACACAAAAGCAGATAAAGCTCTGATCATGCCTGTAAGTACAGAGGAAGGCAGGTTAAAGATGGAAAAGCACATCCCTCAGCAAGGCCAGGCAATCTCTATGGACTCTTTGTTAGACCATGAGCAATTTTCATGTCAAATGACTTAACACTACAAAGGGTGGTGTCAGTCTAACCTCCACTGGGGGATATGCCACCCTGTTTGTTGTTGATCATCATTCAAGGGTGTGATATTCAGAGATATCTGTCACCTATGCTTACAACAGAGATCCACTGAAATGCTCAGCACATCAAAACTGAAAATGTCCTTTATCTTCCTTTTGTCTTGTGACTCCAGCTGTTGTGTGCTTTGCTCAAATAGATTCACTCTAAAATTCCCTTTCTTGTGGTCTTTATAGATTGTCACCAACACAGAGTTGAACTTCATCTGTAATATGGAGAATTTTTCATCCTAGTCAGGTTCTCAAGAGAAGGGGAAGAGGATAGAAAGGGAATTGGGGTTAAACTCTACAGCTGATTCCTGTGTGCTTGTGTGATTCCAGGTAAAGTCTTCTATGCCACGTCCCCGGAGAAGTTCACCTTCCAGGAAGCCTTTGACAAATGCCGCAGTCTGGGGGCACGTTTGGCCACCACCGGAGAGCTGTACCTGGCGTGGAAGGATGGCATGGACGTGTGCAGTGCAGGCTGGCTGGCAGATCGCAGCGTCCGCTACCCCATTTCCAGAGCACGGCCCAACTGTGGAGGAAACCTGGTGGGCGTGCGGACAGTGTACCTGTACGTCAACCAGACGGGGTACCCTCACCCCCACTCTCGCTACGATGCCATCTGCTATAGTGGTGAGTGCATTTTATTTATGGGACTAAGAAGCAACAGGTCTGCACACGTGTAAGCAAGCAGGAGCTTCTGTCCAGGGATAACTTCTATTAAGACTGTCCTCTATTATCCAGTTCACGATGCTTTGTCACAGTGTTCACTAGCATTTTCTTCACTCTGCTTTAAAAAGATGGGACAATGCAAAGTTCCCTTGCAAAGATGTTTACCAAACATCTTTACCAAACAAAGTAGAGAATTTTCTACTTCTGCTCATCTTTTCATCTCAGGCACTTTAGGTAAGAAACCCTATTATAAACTGCCAGGTCCACAACTCATTGTTTCAGCTGCCTTCAGCAACTGGTGCCTCTGAAGACTCACATTGCCTGTCACTCACAACACTTACCTGTTGTGGTAGCACTACTCCAGACTAACCTGGAGAATCTTATTGCCCTTTTATTTAAAAAGGGGCAGGGGGTAAAAGCAGTTTTGGTAGAGGTGACTGTACATAGTCCCCATAATTATGCTCAGGTAGGAAGCAGAGTCCAGAATGTGCCCAAATACCTGCCCTGTACCTGAGGGCCCTGATGAGGGTCAGATGTAATATCACCCCCTTCTCTCCAGCCCTCGCACACCTTCCACCTTTAAAAGCTCTCCAGGAAGCAGAGCTCAAGTGATTTATATGCAGGAGTTTGAATGTTGAGGATGGAAGAGAATGAAAAATAGAAGATATCTAACCCTGAAGATGTGTGCAGCTAGAAAATGTTATTGGAAATGAATAGAGAGATAAAAGCAGTATTATTTGAAAGTCCTAGTTTTGTCTCTCTAGCTGCTCTTTGCCCAACTGAGACCTGTCCTGCAGCATTTCCAGAGGTTTACTACCTCCCTGGTCTGCTTTACGCTGCTCTTTAAGTTGCATTCCTTGCTGTAGGATAACCTGTTCAGTAAGGTACTAAGCAGGGCTGCCTGATGTTCTCCTAGCTGCAAAGGATGAGAGCAGGAAAGGGATTTGGGAGGGAGAAAGGCAGGAGCAATGACTTGTCAGAATTTATTTATGATGGAAAGAGACCTCAGCTGCCTTGGTGATGGAGGTATCATGCTTACACGTGATGAGTTCTTAAGTCCTTGCCTTATTCTGCTGGTGGACCAGAAGGAGAGACAGTGATCCTGGAGTGACTTCATATATTTACTGTGAAGGGCTAGTTGCCTTCCTATACTTCACTCAACATCTCAGATCTGCTGTGGAGGTTATCCAAGCACCCCTAACTTTCCTCTGGCCATCTTGAGTTCCTTCTAGCAGGCACTAGAGGTCAGTGTAGACTTGGATTTGGGCAAGATGCTCCCAGGAATGAGAGCTGGGAGAAGAACAAGGAAAGTCCTCCTCTCATTTACCAATTCTGTCTGTGGTGACCCATTGCCGCTGACTTATGAACATGATCTGGCACTGGAGTGTTGCAAAGAGACACAGTGGGGTAAGGAATCAGTAAGAATTTATTCTACAAGAATGTCATGTTTTTCCTGCTTCCCACAGAGCCAGCAAATTCCCAGTTGCTTCTCTGAGGCAACAACCAGCCCAGTATATGCAGACCTCACCAGACTGACTACATCCACTGTAATCACTTCTTTGTCTCCTGACTTAGGTGATGACTTTGAAGCGCTAGTCCCGGTGCAGTTCACTGATGAGACGGGAAGTGAGCTGGGCAGTGCATTCACCATCCAGACCGTCACCCAAACTGAAGTTGAGCTACCTCTGCCACACAATGTCACACAGGAGGAGGCTCGTGGCAGCATCGCTACCCTGGAGCCCATTGAGATCACAGCCACTGCCACCGAGCTCTATGAAGGCTTCACCGTTGTGCCTGAACTCTTCCCCACTGGTGTCACAGTAGAGACAGCTTTCCCTGAAGAAGAAAATGTGACTGGAGAAGAAGTCACACAAGTGTGGACTATGCCTGAAGTTGTCACAACCTCAGTTTCAGGCACTGCTTTCACCACTGGAACAGCAGAAATGAGTTCAGTGGAAGAGGCCTTTGGGGTGACTGCCACACCAGGGCTAGAGTCTGCCTCTCCGTTCACAGTGGAAGATCAGATTGTACGAGTGACGGCTTCCCCTGACGGCGCTCTCCTCCCTGAGCAGCCCATTTCTCCCACAGGTAAGTCACCAGGACTCCCAGAAGTCTGAAGATCTGTTTCTTCTGGGGTCGGCTATTCAGCTGAAAGCAGTCTGAGCTTCCTCCAACTTGGAGTGCCTCCAGCTCTGGCTGCTTGGGAGGTTGCTGTCAGGGCAGGCTGAATGTCTCCGCCTGCAATGGGACAGGAAGAGTGACAAGGAGGCTATGGGCTGCTTCATCATGTGCTGGAAAGAATGGAGCTGTCTGATGCTTGGAGCTGCAGCAGTCGCACTCTGAAATCCCAGGCTCACCCTGCTATAGGAAAGGGGAAAGTCAAGATAGTAAGATCCTCAAGGAGAGCTAAAGACGTGTCCAGAACATTGCTCTTGATGAGAACAAAGCTCAGTGAATGACAGATCTCCATCAAAATGGATCTGAGAGACTCTCGTCCTTGCAGGGGGAGATCCTTTCTGGCCACCAGTCCTGGTGGAGGGCAGGGGGGTTACGTATCCTGTGTATCAATATTTCTTCACTTCTCCCCAGGTGTGGTGTTTCACTATCGTGCTGCTGCCAGCAGATACGCCTTCTCTTTCGTCCAAGCCCAGCAAGCCTGCCTCGATAACAACGCAGTCATTGCCACTCCTGAACAGCTCCAGGCTGCCTACGAGGCTGGCTTTGATCAGTGTGATGCCGGCTGGCTGCGGGACCAGACAGTCAGGTAAAACGATAGTGACCTGGGGAAATGAACCTTTGAAATGAAAATTCAGCCATGAACTTGAGGCTTTACTTGGTATATCCTGCTATTCTGTTCCTCATCAGCTAAGAATTTCCTAACCTGTGATTGTCTACATGACATATTTAACAGTGACCAATAGAATTGTTCTCATTAACATGTCTAACCTCTTTCTTAACCCATATTTACATCCTGAAGCAGTCCATTTTACAGTATGGTTATGTATACTAGTAAAAATGGGGAAAAGTTTGTATTTGTTGCCCCAGGTTGTAGGTGCAGATTAAACTTGTTTCCAAGTCATGCTAAGGTCTCTGAGCATCTCAGAATGCCAAGTTTTTACATCCTGTTCCCAAATACACCACTGAGATTCTTCAGTTCAAGGCACATAAGGTTGAACCTCCTCTCTGCTTTTGCTAGGTATCCCATTGTGAATCCCCGAAGTAACTGTGTAGGAGACAGAGAAGGCTCTCCGGGTGTGCGGTCGTACGGCATGCGTCCAGCCTCAGAGACCTATGATGTGTACTGCTACATTGACAGGCTAAAGGGTATGTTCTTCCCCTTCTTCTGAGGATTGCTGCTGATCCTTACACCTGCACATACACACGTGTGTGTGTGTGTGTGTGTGTAAAGAGCAGACATGTCCCCCAGGTGCCATGGAGAAGTTCAGGGGCTCATACATGCTTTTTCTATTTATTTTCCCTCAGGTGAGGTGTTCTTTGCAACCCAGCCGTATCTGTTCACCTTCCAAGAAGCTCAGCAGTATTGTGAGAACCAAAATGCCACTTTGGCCTCTGTTGGGCAACTCCATGCTGCCTGGAAGCAGGGTCTGGACAGATGCTATGCTGGCTGGTTAGCTGATGGCAGCCTCCGATACCCCATCGTGACCCCACGACCTGCCTGTGGGGGAGATGAGCCTGGTGTGAGAACCATCTACCTGCACTACAACCAGACAGGCTTTCCTGACCCACTGTCACGGCATCATGCGTTCTGTTTCAGAGGTACCATCCCACCCTTTCTAGTGCCTATGTTCATAGACCTGCCCCTTCAGAGCAGGATTTCATGAGAGAGTTTGGTCACGTAGGGACTCCAGTCCATGCAAAGCAGGATTCACCAGAAAAGAACTGCTGTTTCCGGGGGCTCAGAGGGACGTGTTCCTATTGTTCATAACTGCATTTATTTTATTGTCTTGAGAAACTCTTAAATGAAAAATATCACTCAGTTTCCTCTGCCTCGAGTGCTTCTATTTATCTTGTCTCCCAGTATGAGAGGCATTTCTGAGTTTTTGTTGGTTTGTTTGTTTGTTTTTCATGGCTCATTATCTTGGTATCTTAGGCATTCATGCAGCCATGCAATATACATCTGAAAGATTACAAATTCTTAAAAACTCCCTCCAATATCTTCCTGTCCCAGCTCTGCCATCTGTGGAGGAACCAGGAGTTACCTCATTCTTTGAAGAAGTTTTTGTAACCCAGGTGATCCCTGGAGTAGAGGGGGTACCTTCTGGGGAAGAAACAACTGTAGAGATGGAGCCTACCACTGAACCCGAGAATCAGACAGCCTGGGGAACAGAAGTCTTTCCAACTGACATATCACTGCTCTCAGGTGAGTTGTTTTTCCCTTTGTCTCAAGTCACATTTGGCTAAGCAAACCGAGGACTATGAGCATTCCTGATATGAATGGACTGTATCCTTGCTGAAGAGAAACCCCTCTGAATCCAGGCAGAGGAGAAGGGAGGATGCTCACAGGACTCCCTCTGCATAGAATTAGTTCTTCAGCATGGCAGCCTCAGGTGCACTTCTCAGTGGAATGTGCTGGGCAGTACCAAACTTCTCCTTTCAAGTGTTATCTTCAAGGAAGTAGTAGCTTTTTTTTTTTTTTTTTTGGTATTTTGGAATTGGTGCCCCCATTGTCCTATGTCAGAAGTTTATACATTCTGTCAGTTTCTCGAAGATATTTAAGGCTTTAGAATTTAAGATATCCTCATTAGTTTTCAAAATCTGAAGGGATCAAAGGATTTCTGTGAGTTCATAAGACTTTATACCTTTTCTCAAAGGTTATTTTGTTTGCTGTCAGTTTAGAAGCAAAGCTAATCAGGAAATTTTTAATAACTCATTTAAGGTAGTTTAGTAAATCATTTTTTTCTCTCTCTCTCTCTTTCTCTCTTTGTTTCCTCTTTCTTTTCCAGTGAGTCCATCAGCATTTCCTCCAGCTACTGTAATACCAGAAGAAGCAAGTACCAGTGCTTCTGTCAGTGTGTCAGGGGAGATCACTGAATCTGAAGGGCATCAAGTCAGTGGTGAATCTTCGACGTCTGGGTGGGTATCTGGAGTCCCAGATCTAAGTGGAGAATCAACTTCTGGAATTGTTGAACTCAGTGGAGAGCACTCAGGGATTGGAGAAAGTGGATTACCATCAGTAGATTTGCATACCAGTGGCTTTCTGTCTGGAGAAAGTGGATTATCATCAGGGGACCTAAGTGGAGTGCCTTCTGGGATCGTTGATATTAGTGGCTTACCTTCTGGAGGGGAAGATGTATCAGTATCTACTGCAAGGATACCAGAAATTAGTGGGATGCCTTCCGGAGTGGAAAGCGGTGGGCTGAATTCCGGATTCAGTGGAGAATTCTCTGGAACTGAGCTGATTAGTGGCCTGCCATCTGGTGAGGAAAGTGGGCTCCCATCTGGGTTTCCTACTGTGTCTCTTGTGGATTCTAC
>NW_010576780.1:84080-103408 GCF_000705375.1 Tinamus guttatus
AGTTGGAGTCAGTGGTGAAGGATCTGCTGGATTTCCATCTGCTGGATGGGACACGAGTGGAGGAACCAGTGGGTTACCCTCAGGAGCTGAGCTCAGTGGAGACCTATCTGGAGTGCCAGAGTTCAGTGGAGACCTATCTGGGGTGCCTGAGCTCAGTGGGTTACCCTCAGGACTGGATATCAGTGGACAATCATCTGAAATACCTGAGATCAGTGGCCAGGTGGATCTAAGTGGCCTTATTTCTGGCATTGATGGAAGTGGTGAGGCCTCAGGCATTACCTTTCTAAATGCCAGTTTAGTAGAAGTGACAACCCCCTCTGTTACAGAAGTGGAAGCAAAAGAGATTTTGGAGATCAGTGGCTTGCCTTCAGGAAGTGAAGACACATCAGGCATGGTATCTGGTAGTTTAGACATCAGTGGTTCTGGGCATATAGACTTTGGTGAGAGTGTTCCTGGAGTGCTCGAGACGAGTGGACTTCCAAGTGGAGTCATTGACAGCAGTGGAGAAGTCTCTGGGGTTGAAGTCACTAGTGGCCTAATGTCTGGAGAAGGAAGTGGACTCGCATCTGGCTTTCCTACAATCTCTCTTGTGGATACCACTTTGGTTGAAGTTGTTACTCAGGCATCTGTTGCACAAGAGGTGGGCGAAGGGCCATCTGCAATGATAGAAATCAGTGGTTTTCCTTCTGGAGACAGAGAAATATCTGGAGAAGGGTCTGCAGCTGTGGAGACTAGTGGGTTACCCTCAGGGACGGGAGACTTCAGTGGAGAGCCATCCGGGATCCCTTATTTCAGTGGAGACTTTTCTGGAGTCACAGACCTAAGTGGACAATCTTCAGCAGTGACTGATTTTAGTGGGGAGGTCTCAGGGCTTCCAGAAGTCACTTTAGTCACTTCTGATTTAGCTGAAGTTGTGACAAAACCAACAGTTTCACAGGAACTGGGTGGGGAGTGGGGAAACATCCGCATTTCCAGAAATCAGTGGGGAAACATCCGCATTTCCAGAAATCAGTGGGGAAACATCCGCATTTCCAGAAATCAGTGGGGAAACATCCGCATTTCCAGAAATCAGTGGGGAAACATCCGCATTTCCAGAAATCAGTGGGGAAACATCCGCATTTCCAGAAATCAGTGGGGAAACATCCGCATTTCCAGAAATCAGTGGGGAAACATCCGCATTTCCAGAAATCAGTGGGGAAACATCCGCATTTCCAGAAATCGGCTTAGAAACATCCACAGTTCAAGAAATCAGTGGGGAAAATTCTGCATTTCCAGAAATCAGTGGGGAAACATCCACAGTTCAAGAAATCAGTGGGGAAACATCTGCATTTCCAGAAATCAGTGGGGAAACATCTGCATTTCCAGAAATTAGAATAGAAACATCCACAGTTCAAGAAATCAGTGGGGAAACATCTGCATTTCCAGAAATCAGTGGGGAAACATCCGCATTTCCAGAAATTAGAATAGAAACATCCACAGTTCAAGAAATCAGTGGGGAAAATTCTGCATTTCCAGAAATTAGAATAGAAACGTCCACCAGTCAAGAAGCCAGGGGTGAAACTTCTGGCTATCCTGAAATTAGCATAGAAACATCTACAATTCAAGAAATCAGTGGGGAAACTTCTGCATTTCCTGAAATAAGCATAGAAACATCTACAGTTCAAGAAATCAGTGGGGAAACTTCTGCATTTCCTGAAATTAGAATAGAAACATCTACAATTCAAGAAATCAGTGGGGAAACATCTGCATTCCCTGACATTAGAATAGAAACATCCACAAGTCAAGAAGCCAGGGGTGAAACATCTGCATTCCCTGAAATCAGCATAGAAACCTCAACAATCTATGAAAACAGTGGGGAAGTATCTGCATTTCCTGAAATTAGCATAGAGACTTCAACAGTGCATGAAATCAGTGGGGAAGCATCTGCATTTCCTGAAGTTAGTATAGAAACATCCACAACTCAAGAAGGTAGGGCTGAAACATCTGCATTTCCTGAAATTAGCATAGGAAGTTCAATGGTACACGAAATCAGCGGGGAAACTTCTGCATTTCCTGAAATTAAAATAGAAACATCCACAACTGAAGAAGCTAGAGGTGAAACGTCTGCATTTCCTGAAATTAGCATAGAAACAACAGTCCATGAAACTAGCGGGGAGACATCTGCATTTCCTGAAATTAGCATAGAAACTTCAACAGTCCATGAAACCAGTGGGGAAACATTTCCTGAAATTAGAATTGAAACATCCACAAGTCAAGAAGCCAGGGGCGAAACATCTGCATTCCCTGAAATTAATATAGAAACATCCACAAGTCAAGAAGCTAGGGGAGAAACATCTGCATTCCCTGAAATTACCATAGAAGCATCCACAGTTCAGGAAGTAAGTGGGGAAGCTTCTATGTACCCTGGAATTAGTATAGAAACTTCAACAGTGCATGAAATCAGTGGTGACACATCCGCATTTCCTACAGTTAGAACTGAAACATCTACAAGCCAAGAAGCCAGGAGTGAACCTGAAATTAGCACAGAAACATCCACAGTCCAGGAAAGCAGCAGGGAAAGTTCTGCCTTGCCCGGTGTCCACATGGAAACAGCTACCACATCTTCAGTAGGAACTGAGTCTTCTGGAGCTCCTGAGAAGGAAATTACTGAAGTGACATCTGAAACTCTGACACACTCAATCACAGACATTTCAGGGGAAACCTCTGTCCCAGACACTGTGATTAGTACCCATATTCCAGATGTTGAATTAACACAGGAAGCCAAGAGTCCTGAAGAGGCTCAGCTTGAAATAGAGTCCTCCACTCCCACAGTGCCAGGACAAGAGACACAAACAGCTGTTGTTCAAGACCCTCCACATCTGTCAGCCACCGCTACTGCAATCCTGCCTCAAGTGTCACCAGAAGCAGTAGATGCTTTAGGACCCACTGCTGAAGGTACTGTGCCTTGTTCTTCTAATCCTCACACACTATGAAAGGGAAGGCAGGGAGGGGGCTAGCTTTTATTTGTTTTATGTATGGCAAGGAATGTTCAAACAGAAATAGACTTGCAAAGAACTTTATCATGGTGGGAAACCATAAATGTGGGGTTTTCCACCTTACAGTAAAAGCTGAAACCTCAAGGTTTCAGTTCACCAGGCATTGCTAGATGACAGCCCTGGAGAAAGCAATGTTTAATGTCCCTGGCCTTTGGGGCAGTTGTGCACCGGGAATGCTGCAGCATCACCTGTGTTCAGAGAAGTAGACATGGCTCCAAAATGGGTCATGATTGATAGCTTCTGTCTAATAATGCTACTGTCTGTGTTTGGGTAGGGAATCTAGTTATCCAGCCAGTGTAATGGCAACCCCAGGCGCCTCCTGGACTTCCCTTCCCTGCCCACGGCAGTCACATTCCCCTGGTGACGCCGTTACACAGGGCAGCTCTTTCCTCTGCCAAGCAGATGGGAGGTTAGAAAGAGAGAGTATTTGTTGGTTCTCCATGAGTGCTACTGTAACCAGGTCCCAGCGTGTGATATATCTGGGGAAAGCACTAGGGCATGCACTTTCCTTCTGAAATTGGTCTTAACCGTTGCTCCAGTCTAAAGCAACAAATATTTCTTTTGCTGTGGAAACAAGAGCTCTACCTGTCAAAGACACTCACTCTGGCTGGAGAACGTGGCTGAGAAGTTAAAAGCCTTTTCCATTTTGTTTCCCCTTTCTGTGACGTGTTCTCTTGCTGCCTGTATCTGAGTGTATTCATAACACTTGCTATGGAGTGGGAGACTGTCCATTAGCAGCTGCTGTGTGCCAAGGAGCTAAAATACCTAAATAAATAAATAAATAGCCAGCCTTGGAGGAAAAAAACCTCTGCTCTCAGAGCTGCTTGTGCTGAGGGGAATATTTGCACAGGGCAAAATGTGTCAGTCTTTGTGTTGCCTTTTGGCACCATGCTTGGACACCCTTGAGTCTAAATGTTGTGCTGCTGTCTGCAGCTAGAAGCGTCTGAAGGATCCGATGTCTGAGACGATGCTCAGAGCAAACGAACGTTACCTTTTGCCAGCCTCCCTGATAAATGCCATTCCTCCCATCCTGTCCCTTTTTGGTGCACTCATGCTCTGCGCCTTGGTAAGTTCCATTGCTGCTAAGTATAAACAGATACAATATTTGAATTGGAGTAACCTTTTATGGTGAAAATGCTCTGCAAGCCCTTTGACAAGCCTCCCTCTGAGCTGCGCTCGCGTGCCACAGAGGCAATAGGGCACTACAAGAAGAAAAGAAAGGAGATGGGATGTTGTTGAGCTTGTCAGCTACTGCTGCTTGGCCAGGAAAAGAACCCATCCCAAGTAACATGTCCCACGACATGCCAGGCCTCGGCCTGCCTTCACTTTGCTGCAATTAGGAGCAGGCTCCATGTGCTGTGGATAGACATCATTCCAAGCTGTCAAGGCTTGTGCTGCTGTCAAATGGTGCAACACGAACTTTTGGGTGCGTCACCGCCTCAACAGGCCATTCACACACGCTGCTGTGCCCAGCTCCTAGCAAAAATAGTATTAATGCCAGGTTCCTACCATTTGTTACCTCCTGAACTGCTGCTTCTTGGGTTAATTTACACTATTCAGCATAGTTTGCACTGGATTTGTAAGGGTCTTTAAGTGCAGGGCTTTGTGAAGCTCGGCCTGGTTTCTAAATTAATTTCCATTCCCAAAGTGTTTTGAATGAGTCACTGGATTTCTCTGCGTCACTTCTCTCTCTGGGAAAACAGAGGTAATCATAAACCTAAGTTCATTAAAAACATGTGAGGCCCTTTCTGTCCCTCTCAAGCCGCTGTACAATGGATCCCACAGGAGGGCAAGTCAGCAGGATCGTAACTGCAAAGCTCTTCCACCTTCGTATGGGGTTGCACCTTGTCAGGATGCTGCAAGTTACCTGCACTGCCCAATTAAATACCCAAAGACCTTCTCTGCACCCCGATGGCTTCTGCTCTGGGGCCGAGCTCACTGCCACGTCCCAGCCTGGAGGCAAAGACAGTTCAGCAAAGGCGGGGAAGGAAGGAAACTAGCCAGGAAGGCTAAGCTAAATAAGAATTTTTTAAAAGGTCCAAAATGTGGTTTGATTTCACTGCTTTTTCTTTTTCTAAATTACCCACAAGGATATTGCCAGATTTTTCAGAGCATTTGGCATTTGTTAGCCAACATTCTTGTGAAGTATTCTGGGAGAAAACTGTGCATTTGTCAGCTCGTGTGTGAAGAAGTTTGAATATGCTCTAAAAAAGGAGCTTGCTTTGTATTTGTGTGTTGCAGAAATGACAGCGTAGCAGCCAGGATTTCCAAGCAGGAAAGACATAACTGCATAAAGCTTAATTATAGATTCATTATAAGCCTGCGATGGGCTTCAGAATATGTGCTTGGTGGGAGTTCTCCAGAAGGAAGGTATTCCCAGGTGAAACATCTTTTATCTGGCTAAACTTCTTTGCACAGTGCTCCATGAAATGCAGCCTTGGTCAGGGTCTGAACAAGGTTCATCCAGGCTCTAAAACATATATGGGCCATCGATAAACAAGACCCTTGCAATAGGTGAACTTCATCTAAGACATTACAACAAAGTGGTAACAAAAGAAAAAGTATTCACAGATTTTGTGGGTGTTTTTTTTTTTTTTTACTCTGATCCTACCAGAGAGAAAGTTTTCAAAGTGCCCTGAGAATTTGGAACATGAAAAGTCTACAAGGAAGAACTCCATAGCTTCTTTATTAAAAAATTGGACTAAAAATGATATTTCTTTATTTCTGGCTACTTGCTTTGTCTGAAATTTCCTAGTCCAGAAATCTTGCAGAAACATCAGTTATAATATCTGTGCATTGATCTGTGCTCTGTGTTGGTAAAGTGTAGCAAATACCCTTTAAAGGTAATTAATCAAGTCTAGCAGTAAAGCAGGGGCTGAAGGAGTTCTGCTTACGAGAGAAGTCTGGAGTGAGGGACAGGGAGCGCGGGGCTGTTGTGCTCCAGCTTCACCAGTTAGATTCAGCAGTCCTTTTAATGGAAGGAATTATCATTTTCTGCTTGCTATAACCTCTACTTCTCTGAGAGAAACAGTCAGTGAAGACTAGCCCTGCAAATACTAGTATTTCTTTATTTCTTTACCAAATTGAAGGATACACAGGCACAGGAACCTTGCAAGACTAAAGCTTGAAGAATAGGCCATAGATCTGGCCTCTTCATCCAGAGTTTTGTCAACCCACTGGATCCTTTTTGCTTCTGGTAACATCTGAAAACAAGTAATTATTAGCTGAAAAAAGCACGCTGGTATTTCAGTGAAAAGCTGTGGTTTGGAGCACTATAACTAGCTGATGATTTTAAAAACACGCTCAGATCAGAGGAAAAAAATAATATGCTGAAATGGCAGCAATTTATGCTAAATTCTGCTTGTCTCTCGTGGAACAAGTCCATGGGTTCTGCTGCCTATGATCCCAAAACAGCTAAATGTGAGAATCCAAACAGGAAAAGGTCTTCACGGGGTTTCGCGCTTCTTAATGCCCTATCCAAAGGAGTGGGGATTAATTATTTTCCTAGTGTTAATGATTTTAATGGCTTAATATTAACTGGAACTCACTAGTTGGCTATGTAGTGGCCAATGCTAGTAATTTTTTTTAAATGTAAGGGAATCGTTTTCTTAGACTCCTCTTACTTTTCTTAGACTCCTCTTATTTTCCTCTAGAACTCAGTCTAATTGCTGAAATATTTTTCTCCTCTGCCTGATTGTCATATTGTTCAGACTTTCCAGGGATCTCTGAAAAGCAAACTTAATTTCTAGCTGGATACTTTTCCTGCAGTCGCTGTAAGACAGTTATCCAATTGATCATTGGAGACCCTGTTTTGATAGTCACGTTTATAAGGAGATGTGTAAAGAAGTGAGTGGCACAACATGGACCGTTGAATATACTGAAAATGTCTTGCTTTTCCATCTTTGCTTTTCCTCTTTGCAGAAGAGAAGCAGGAGTTCCCCACCAGTTGCTTACAGCTTCTCCAAAACTCAGTTCAGTGTTTGCGATAGCATCCCATCTGTTTGCAAGCTGCTTCTCCTCCATAAATATTTTAAGAGCAAAGCTAACCTTGTTTATGGGATATTTTTACTCATCATCGATATAAGCTCCCATAGACAGACATGCACAAATTGTACAAATTTTCAAAAAGCCTTTGCACAGAGTCTAGTATTGTCTTCTCAGTTTGGGATGGAGGATTTCAAAAGTCCTTATTTCTCACCGATAGCACTGCATGTTCCCTTTTCTGCATCATTTGCCTCTTGAGCAAAACCTGGACCAAACTAATTCTTTTTCTTTTCGAAGTGATTTCTCATACTAGTTTCCATGAACACACGTGTCACCTTCAGAGGCTACAGGGACTGTGCAGAGCATGTTGCCCTCAGAGGCTTTGGGAGAGCACTTGTGTTTAGTTGCATCAAAACAAAGTAGTGCTGATTAATGTAGGATGTATTTGGCAGCGTGTAAGAGAAAGCTTAGGAAGAAAATGGTGAAACAAATTCAAGGTTTGCATTGTATCTCTGTAACCCCCTTTGCTTTCTCCAGCCAATACTTCATGTTTCCCAGATGCCAAGACACTGTTTACGTTGGTTTTGTTTGTCTTCTTTCTTGTTTTATTTTATGGTTTTGAATTTTAAAAGCTTTTTTCCTGAAAGTCAGATTTCAAGTCATATTAATAACATTAAGTAAAAATTGCTGACAATAGATTTGGATAATCTTTTACAACTTCTGGGTGATATTAACTGCAGTACAAATTGCTGAGCTTGCTTTAGCAGTAAGAAGTGAGTTAATACATATAAAATGGGCTTCTTACACCTGCACTACAAGTTCTTTTTTTTTTTTCTTCCCTGCCTCTGTTTTAGAGCTGAAACTCTAGAAACCAAGAACTGCCTCTGCTCCGTGTCCCATACCACTTTGTCTGTCCTTTATTAGCACTCAGTGATAGTAGTAATAGTCTTCCTTCTTGTCCTTTCACAAGTGCTTGAGCTGCAGGATTGCCCCAGAGGTGAGAGAGAGCAAAGCCAACTTTCCGAATGAGTGTTTATCCAAACAGATAAATAGCTCAAGGATGCAGAAGATTTTTGGATCTTAAGGATCCAATTAAGACGTTAAGGAACGTGGCAGCCAGCTGCTGTCAGCGTTGCTCTGTGCTGTGCGGTGCTGTGGGCTTTCAGAATGGTTGAAAATGTGCACAATGATTTATTAGCTTTATCCAGCTCAGCTCTCTGGGCGTACGCATTTAGGGTATCTAAAATGTTAAGAAGAGAAAAGCCAAGCTAAGCAATAGATGGGACTTTGTATTATTTTAACAGGAGTTCTCGCCTCCTGCAAATCCTCTGGCTGTGATGTGATATCCTAGAAATGCCCACAGACCTGCTTGCCAGGGCTTCCAGTGGCAACATTGCCTCTCGTTTTACCTTTAGAACTCACTTGTAGTGAGTTTAGAGAGTCCTCTAAGACCCACATTTTCTGGAAGGACAGTCAGCAACGCTTCCTCCAAACAGGCTGATGTGTTTCGGTTTCCTTGTAGTTGGCTTCGTGAAACAATTCCTACATCTAATCAGAGGCACAGTCAGAACCCCAAAAAACAGTAGGCTGAAGGGAGAGTTTGGTATTTGTGATCGTAATGTGTTTAAAATGTCTTATTTTCAGGCATTTTCAGCATACTTCTGGGAAAAACGTGTTTGTCTCTCACTTGTCTTTGTTGTCTGTTTTTTTTCCAACAGTATCTTCAAGTATAGAACCTTTCTCTTTGCATGCTCTATATAAATATGTATGTATACTATGGGCACATATATAACATATATACATGCTGAGATTTATTTTTAGAGTATATATAATATGTGCAGTCATATTATATACAATATCTGTAAAAGGAAATCCTGTTCCAGTGTTATTTCCCAGCTGGAGATTTTGGCAATGAACTTGCATGTGTGTATCTGCTCCATCTTGCTCCAAGATTGGGAATGGCAACTTACAGCAGGTCTCGTGCATCCCAGAAGAGATCTTGGATGCACCGATTTTTAGGCCACGTTGGCGAAGATGGCTGAAGACTCCTTATGCCCTGCTAAACATTCTGTTTTAGCTCTTTTATGTGCTTTGTTTCTGTTTCCGCGTTGTACTTTCCACTCCATGGAAACTAATGGACAAAGGAGAGCCTTTCCTTACTTGTTCAGCTGGAGCCCACTGGAATCAGTATGAACTTCTGCTGCTACTGCTGTTGGGAAGCCTGGGAAACCTCTACCGTTACAATCAACCATCAGGACACTTATTTTTCTATTTTTATTTCTTTCCTTTTTGTTGTTTTTGTTGTTCTGGAAAGTCTCAAGGTGTTTATTAGTATCACAATCGCAATTTCCTCCACGTTGCAGTCAATATAATAATCCAGGAAGTATTCGTGAATACTTAGAAGTGCAATCCAGAGGAAAAAAAATTCTTTTCTTGTGAAGAACTGATTGCAAAGTTGATATAAGTGGTTCATCAGCCCTCTGGGGACTAATTGCATTTCTCATAGTGATACATCCTAGAGTAAAGATGATAATCCTCATGCTCCAAAACACAAACTGACTTATCCAAGGTCAAGAAGAATCTTTTCTTTACCTTGTTACAGAACACTTCTACTTTTTGTTGACATATCAGATGTTGGCCACTGTGTGACTAGGTGCTCACCCAGGTTAAAACATGTATCTGCTCTGCTGTCTCTGGAAATGCTGAACAGCTGGGCCGCTATTCTGCAGGGAAACAATATCAGACTGAACATACCCTAATCAGAAGAATACAGGAATTGCTGCTTGGCTCTGGTATGGGTGTTTCCATGACCAGCACTCTCATCATCTGTGAATATTTTCTCACTAACCCATCCACAGGAGCGCTGAGTATTAGTCAGCATTTTTAAAGCCTTACGTTTCTTCCAGACTGTTGCAAGACTCTGAGAGAGAAGCATTTCTTCACAAAAGGATCTAACCTAACCTGCATGGATTTGTTTCCAGTTTCTTCCTTAGTATTGTTCCTTACTTCTTGAGGTGAACATCTCTGAAATCTTTTCATTCTAAATTACTTTTCTTCTGATTCCAAAGCTCCATAAGTAGGAGTAGGTTTAAGTAAGAAAGATACTAAGAAAATATCTATTATTTCCAGCAAGAGTTAGATTTTACAGTATGTAGATAAGAACTGGCTTGTTGTGGTCCTCTTCAGAGCATCCTGGCTTCCCTCCTTCTGCCCCAAGATGAAAGCTGATAGAAGTGTTACCAAACAACAGCATTTACTACCCAAGCCAGTGCTAGCTAGCAAGCAGGGAAGCACTGCAGAATTGAGGGCCTAACTCTTCTCATTCCAACTTCTCTTTTTACCTCTGGAAATGCAGAAAGATTTTTAAAGCCTGCTCAAGATGGGAAGTTAAGATTCCTTCTCCATGAAGGATTCACAATTAAAAGAACATATAGTGAGGACAGGTCTGGAGAAAATGGCATTTCTCTCCATCATTCTTTGACAAGAAATAGTTTCCTATGGCCCATCCTAACATCTTCAAGAAGCAAAGGTTGAGGGTCTTTGAACCATCTTTGCAACTACTTTTATTCTCCCTTGCATTTAACTTATTTTAGGTGAGGCTTCTGCCTGGATTTTCTTCTGAATCGTGGTTAGAAAAAAATAGTAAGGATTTCTGTTTCCAAGCAAGAGATAAAGCTTTGTTCCAGGATGTTTCCCTCGCTTATGAGAAGCCCACACTCTTCCTTCCAGCATGTAGCTGGTGGAAGGCAAGACACAAGTTTGCATATTTCATCCATCAGGAAGAGACAGTGAAAAAGGAAAAGACACCACAGATGTCAATGATAGCATGTAGGAAATGTGTCTGCTGAAGTTGTCTTGGTATCTCCAGAGGGTGTTCAGTCATCAAATGGCAGAACAACATCTTCCGCATAGGATGGGTCAGGTCTCTTGTGTTCATTCCTCCAGCAGCAGCAGTGGCAGTAGGTTTTATAATAAGACCTTAATCACTCCCAAGTTCTCCCCAGATTACTGACATGTCCTTCTAAACAAGCAAGGAAACCAGTTCTCCTGTTGGTGGAGTTCTCTGCCCAGAGCCCTAATGGAAGCCCTTGATTTCTTGCAGACATTGATGAGTGCCACTCAAGCCCCTGTCTGAATGGAGCTACCTGCGTTGATGGCATCGACTCTTTCAAATGCTTATGCCTTCCCAGCTACGGAGGGGACATGTGTGAGATCGGTACGGCCTCCTTGGCTTCAGCTAATCTTACTAACATCTGCATTACCTTGTTCTCACCCTACACTCCAAAAAAAGCTGATCCCGTGTGCTCCCATCGGTCATGCCTTCATCGCAGCAAGCTAACCTCTAACATCAGATTTAAATACTCACAGTAGGGAAAAGCTTTGAGCGTTTTGCTTATATTTTTTAATAATTTTGTTCATCACAGCACCATATCCTAAGCAAGAGCTTCTGGAGTCTTCTTTAACTTTTCCTTTTTTTCTTTCTTTTTTTTTTTTATAAGCTTCTCTAGTGAAGCAGAGTAGAGTGCAGTAAAGTTCATCACAGAGGTCACTATCTCTTCAGGTAAAGGGTCTTCCTGTTCATCTGTAGCAGTAGCTGTATGCCTAAGAACATCTTCACCGCAGGCAAACTTTCTCTGCTAGACTGGAATTTCGTGAAAAGATGCTTGAACTGAGCCATGTAAAACGATTGTGTTTCACTCTGTGAATACGCAGCTGAAAGAAACCTCATTCACCCCAGGGATCCCCACCAATTTGACTCAGCATGACATTTTTGTCATCTCTTGAACATGGCTTCTTGTGGCAAAATCAGCAGGGAATGTCTGTCTTTGAGGAAGTATGAAATGACCTATTTTTTTCATCAAGATGAGATACTTAGCCCTGCACTAATATTTATTTTTCATTCTATAAGTAAAGAAAAAATATGTATTTTTTTTTCTTAAAGCTTATAAGAGCCCACACTTCTATCAGTTTAGCAATGAGGGCAAGCTCTCCTGCCTTGCTTAAAAAAAAAAAAAAAAAAAAAAAAAAAAAAAGAATAAGGTTACAATTCGTTCTTTACCTTGCCATGAGTAATAGTAAAATATATCGTCTCCTCCCCTTTTTTGTCTTTACATCTCTTTCTGCTTTCAATACGAACATACAACGGAGACCACAAGAAAAAGGCTGTGAATTGTTGGACTTGTCTGGGCTGGAGTTTTGCTCTCTTCAGTTCTCTTAAGTGATGCAACCTAATCAACTCCTGATTTCCCCATTCATGCCACCTTTTGCTTTGCCAAAAGATCCCTGAGATAGAACATGAGGTGTTTCTATCCTATGGCTACTTATGACCTTGTTTGGTCCAAGCCAAACTTAATTTCCTCTTTTCTATTATTAATGGCCTCATGGCAGCTAGGGCCCATACCTAGGAGATTAGGAAAGCCAGTACCCTACATTCAATGGTGAATATAAATCTTTATTCCCGTGAGATTTTGCCTTCTCTGACATCTATCACTCTCCAGGAACAGCAGGGACTCTGTAAGTGATCTCTGCTGTCCATGCATATAGTCAGTCCATCCGTCTTGTCACTAAAGTAGTGTCACTGCTAGGGACAGGCTTTTCACAATTATTTTCAGAAATGATCCCTGTCATATTTACCCCTAAGCAATAGCCATGTAGGAAAGAGAGGACTTTCTCCCAGGCAAGTCCTGCTGAGGATTCGTGCCATGTTCTGTTCCCTCCCCAGACCGTGACAACAAGGGGTGACATGCAAACAGCAGGAAAAAAAAAACTGCATTGCAAAGCATGAGTGCCAGTTCTGGACATCTGAATTCAGGTTTCAAGATTGCTTTCCGAAGCAAGAAAATTCTGCAAGACAGCATGAGTTTAGAAGAGAAGGGTTGTTGCTTGGGTCAGTCTCTCATAAACAGAGTCCTGGAAAACCACCTGGGGTTTGAATTGCTTAGGAATCTGTCTGTCTCACTCAAGTTTTCCAATAGTGTTGATGACCATACTGTAAACAGATGGTCTTCAAAGCAGCCTCCTCCCTCTGAGTGTTTCTTGGATGCCTTCTGATCATTTTCCCTAGGATGTAACAGCCGATACTGGGGCTTGGTTTTTAGTGAATGTGACCATGTGTCGTTCTTCTGTGCCATGAGTGTGTGAGCGGCTAAGAGGTGAGTTGGAATGCTTCCAGCCACATGCAGCCAACTCCTATTTATTCCTCCATTGTGTGTTTCAGACCTGGAAAACTGTGAGGAAGGTTGGACCAAGTTCCAGGGCCACTGTTACAGGCACTTTGAAGAGAGGGAGACTTGGGTGGATGCAGAGACCAGATGCCGAGAACATCAAGCCCACCTGAGCAGTATCATCACCCCAGAAGAGCAAGACTTTGTGAACAGTGAGTGTTGAGGGTGGCCTTGAAGGTGTGAGGATGGGCAGGGGTCAATCAACCAAACTGCAAGTATGTGGATAGACTAAAGGGGCTAAAATAACACAATTATGCAGTGAATTTTCAGATATTTCCTGTCAAATGACATCTTGTCCTTGTGTGGGAGAGGAAGAACTATTAGGCCTCAGAACAGGAGAAGGCCTGTTCATGACTAGGTCAGATCTGTGCTCCCGTCACATAGCCAGTGTGGTTCACAAAATGTTCACTTGCTATAAACCCAGTGACCCATGGCAGTGTAGATGGCATAAAAGATCTTGTCATCACAATAAAGTTAGCAGGGAGAGAGATGAAGCAGCAGCATAACAGGGAAAAAAAAATGTGGATAGAAAGGACTAGTGACTGTGAAGGAGTGAAATGACCCTGCGATATCCTGGGAGAGGGGTGCTGAGGGGTGGAAGCCACGGCAAGGTGGGTCTGCTCTTTCTCACTCGTCTCTCCCTGTCTGTTCCATGTAGACCACGCACAGGACTACCAGTGGATCGGGCTCAGTGACAGAACCGTTGAGAATGACTTCCGCTGGTCCGACGGGCACTCGCTGGTGAGGAAGGGCACGGGGTGCTGAGCCTGGGACCACGGAAAGCAGGGGGATGTGGCTCTTTGCAGGCTGTGTTAGCTGTGTGGGCAAGGAAAGAGGCTGCTGACAGCACTGCACGTGTTCTGTGCTGAGAGCTTGAATCAGGTATTGAGTGGAACCACTCAGAACACTCTGGACCCAAGGGCTCTTGGTTTCTCCCAGTTTTTCCAGCCTCTAGTAAAATAGGGCCTGACCTGTAGCTAAGCTGCCAGGTATCATCACAGTACAAATAACAATGGTAGTTGCATTGCTGTTAATAAATGCTGGTGAGGGGGCAGAAGAGGCAGGAGGAGAAATGAAACAGGGATAGGAGAGAGGGAAGGACTCAGTCTTAGGGGAAGGGCTTTTCTCTCTCGACAGCAATTTGAGAACTGGCGGCCCAATCAACCCGATAACTTCTTTGCTGCTGGTGAAGACTGCGTTGTAATGATCTGGCATGAGCAAGGCGAATGGAACGACGTCCCGTGCAACTACCATCTCCCTTTCACGTGCAAGAAAGGAACAGGTGAGCCGGGCTCAAGCAAAGCAAAGATAGAGGGAGCCAGTCTAGGCCCAGGCACCAGCTCCAGGGCTGGAGCATGCAAGCAGCCAGCTTTGGTCTCCAAGAGGTGTTGCTCTCTTTGGGCAAATGCTCTGTGCACATAGGCAGCAGCTTGCTGGTGACAAGTCCCAGAAGCAGTGGGGTTTTACAGCCTACATGGAGGTGTTTGGTGTGTTAGCCTGTGCTCTGACCCCAGCAGGGCTCACAAATCTCTGTCTTCCCTCAGTTGTCCTCACTGGAAGTTCAATTTCCGCGCAGGAGAATTATTATGGGGAGCAAAGACAATGTGTATTTGTCACTACACATAAGGATGTGGAATTAGTGTTAAAGTTTGTCTAAGTCTCTGGGAAAAAGGCCTCTGAAATCTTGCAAATAAGTAACACAAGTTGCCAAGAGCGGGCTGTTGTGTCCGCAGTGGTGGAGAGCAAGGCAGACACATCAGCTCCTGCCTTCCCGGTGCACACGCTGGCTGCTCCAGAGGCAGGGAATCCTCCCGCAGATGTGCAAATTGGCACTGCCCACGCTTGCCTGCTGTGAAACAGCAGTCCCCTCCCCTCCCAACCCTCTCCCAGCAAAATCTGCTCGCTCTTTGCCCAGCTCCTAAGGGAGCGAAAATGTTTCTCCTGTCATCAGCTCTCACATCTACACCCTTTGTAGTCACTGTTTCCTTCTGGAGGGAGCCGCTGAGCCTGAGATAAAGCCCATGCCCCAAGAGCAGCCCTGTCCTGCTGCCCGGCGGCTCCCTGTGCTCCCAGGGCCGCGGGTGGCCGTCCCGGTGCCCGGACTCCAGGGCCCGCCGCGGCGGCAGGGCCGGGCAGGAGGTGCTGGGCTCCATCGAGCAGGACCTTCACGCTCCCCGTGCCTTTGCCTGTCTCCCACAGTGGCCTGTGGGGACCCCCCCGTGGTGGAGAACGCCCGGACCTTCGGCAGGAAGAAGGAGCGCTACGAAATAAACTCCCTGGTGCGGTACCAGTGCAGCCACGGCTACATCCAGCGCCACGTGCCCACGATTCGGTGCCAGCCCAATGGGCAGTGGGAGGAGCCACGGATATCCTGCATAAAACGTACGTCTCAGCCCCTCCGTTTCCACATTCCCACGTTTCCACATTCCCACATCGGCACCAGCCAGGGTCGTGGCGCTGCGTTCGGGATGGGGAAGGAGAAAACTCAGTGCAGCCTGAGGCAGGAAATCCTGCAGCCCAAGCAGATGTTTGGACTCAGGAGAGCTCTACAAAGGGATGGCAGTTCCCAAATCCTTCCCCCCACCCAGCTTTCCTGGCTTGAGGAGGTTTAGGACTGAGGCATCTGTGCGTCTGGGAGGAGGAGCTTGGAATGAGGGTGGAACAAATCACCCGAGCATGGGAGCCAGCGCAGTGCGGCAGGGAGGGTCCCAGCCACCCTGCACCACCCGGGCTCCTTAGGGCGCAAGTTAGAGATGAGCCAGGCAGGAGAGGAAAGCCCTGTCCTTGGCCTTGCTCGAAGCTCCCCTGAGATGGAGCTGGTGCCTGTGGGCGAGTCTGGGACCTGCTGGAGAGCCAGGCAGTGCAGTCGGTGACAGGGAGCAGAGCCAAGACGTTGGGGTCTGCTGCCAACCCCAGTGGGGGGTTGACAAGGGCTCCCCATGGAGGCCGGGCCGGTGCAGCACCAGGAGCGGGAAGTGCAGTAAAGGGCTCAACAGGGGCTCAGGACAGGTGAAGAAGCAAAAAAGCAGCAGTTTCTGAAATGGTGAGTTTTGGCACTGCCTGCAGGATACAGAAAGGATAGGAGGGAGGGGGCCATGCAGCTCCCCCTCAGCCCTGCCGCTCCTGCCTGCTCCGCTGCCCCGGCGAGCGGCGGAGCAGACAGAAACCCCCAGGAAGAGTTAACCTGGGAGCTGCTGCTGGACTTCTGACCCTCCTCCAGCGAGGCCTCCAGCCAGAGCAGCCAGGCCTCCGGGCGAGGCGTCCCAGCCCATTCCCAGGCCTGCCTACACCCGGCTCCGGCCCCACAGCTTCCCAGTAATTTGGCGTGCCTGGGCCGAGTCGCATCTGTCAAGTGTCATCAGCCTCCTTGCCAGCTCCTGGTCCAGCTGGGCAATTCCAGCTGGATTAACGGTCCCGCAGCCAGAAGAGGCTGGTGCTGACAGGGGAGGGAGCTCTGAGCTGGGAAGAGCTGGGCAGAAGGAGGGATGGAGGAGGCGCCAGAGGCGGCCGCTGTGGGGATGGTGCTGCCGGCTCCTGGGCTCTGCGACGCGGGCCCTGTCCCAGTGTGGTCACAGCAGGGATCACAAGGGCCTTGGGCCATTCCCAAGCTTTTGTGGCATCCATCAGATGCCTTCTAGTGATGCACAGGAACAATACCAGGTAGCAGAAGTGCAGCAGGGCAGCAAAGGCCGAGCCAGGCCCCCATCCCCTGCGTCCCCCTTCGGAGCAGGGCCCCTCGGCCCATGGGAGCCGCAGGGAAGGGGCGGCAGAGCCGGCGCGGGCAGTGCCGCGCGTGGGACGTCCCAGGGCAGGGGGCAGGCGGGCACGCTGGGGAAACATGAGAGGGGCCCTTGCAAAGCGCTCTGGGAAAAAAATAAGAAAAAAGTGGAAAAAATGGGGGATCCCAGCGGCGCGAGAGAAGGCGCGATTGTGCACGGGCTGGCGCCGTGCTCCCCGCAGCCGTCCCCGCGGTTTTGCAGGGAGCCGAGGCCGGGCGCCAGCCGGGCCGGGACAAGCAGGGGCTCTGTGCCCTCCTGCCACTAACAAGGTGCCTTTTCTTCTCGTGCCTCTCCCGCAGCCTCCAGCTTCCAGCGTCGACTATACAAGAGGAGCCCCAGGACTCGGTCGAGACCCAGCGGCAGAGCCCAGCACGCGCCCCCCCATTAGAGCGGGGCCAGAGAGACACAGAGGGGGGAAAGAGAGAGGGGGACAGACAGACAGACAGAGAGATTTACAGAACAGTTATATTAACAGAGTCAATTTCTTCTTCTTCTTGTTGCTTTTTTTGTCATATAAGGAAAAAAAATTATATTAAAGAAAACCCACCTTTGTGTATATATATAAAAAAAAATACTGTTTTTTTTTCCAACCACCAAAGCAAAGCAAATTAGAATTCAGCATTTTTACTAACCGTCCGGTTCCAATTATCTTTGTGCCTCTGGGGACAGGGAGGGGGGTGGGTTTGCAGAGGGCAGGGGGTTAAGTTAAATAATAAAGATGATTATTTTTTCCTGATTTTATCCATGAACAATGTAATTATTTCTGTTATTTAATCTCGGGGGTGGACAGCACCTTTTGGGGCTTATTTTATTGTTTTTCTCCAGAATCCTCCTCCCGCTGCAGCGCGTCGGGGCGGTCGGGCAGCGGGGCAGTGAATGTAGAGGAGGCGCAGGAGGGCGGCGGGCTGAGAGCGACGGAGCTGGGGAGGAGGGACGAGCGGGGCGGCGAAACCCGGGGCCGCCCGGCTCTCCGCGCCGCAGCGCCCGGCCCGGGACGACGTGCTCTTTCCAGGGGACCGTGCGGGGCACCAGCGTTCCCTGCACCTATTTATATTTTTGAACATATCCTATTTTGAAAGAATGATAAATAATAAAGAGAGTGAAATCGGAACGGTCACTTTTTTCTCTCTTTTTGATGTTCTTTGGGGAAGCACAGGAGATGTGCAACCTTGTGGGGGGCAGGAGCATCCAGCCTGGGCTCAGCGAAGCACCCAGAGGTGCTGCCGGAGGTGCCTGGGGGTTTCCCCAAGATTCCAGCACCTGGGAAGCACCCTGGGGTAGGACATGGCTCTCAGGGGGCTGATGGCCACTGGGGGACAGCGGGAACCCTCCCTGCCCCATGGCCCCCTGGTCCCCAATGCCCTGGCACCCCTCTGGGAAGCAGCGCCCAAGCACAGGGCCACCGAGCACCTGCTTTTGGTTTCCCAGTTAATGGGTGGCCCCAGCAGAGGGGACCTTGGCCAACCCTGGCATAGGGCCAGGAATCCCCAACCTGTTCCCACTCTGCAGTCCTTATGGGTGCAGATGGGGCTCTTGCACCAGAACAGAAATGGGGACACAGCCCAATGGCTCGAGGCCTTTCTCCAACATTTTATTAGAAGAGGTCCAGGAAAATATATCTTCTCATAACCACACTCTTGAACAAGGCACCAGTGTTGAGGGGCACCCAGGGAGGGCGCATGGGGAGGAGGGCACCGGGGGCTCCCGCCGCGGCCGGCACATCCTGCAGCGGCACCGGGATGGCGGGGATGTGCCGGTGCCCACAAGTCCAAATCCGGGTGCACCTTGCTGCACCCCACGAGCTCCGGGAGGCTGCTGGGGGCAGCAATGGGGCTGGGAGCCCCCAGGCCTGGGGACAGGGGCTTGGGGAGGAGGGGACAGAGCCACCAGCCCCAGGGGGTGGAGGTGGCCGAAGGGGCGAGGGTGGGAATAGCCCGCAAGCCGCCGTGCCCACGTGGGCAACGGGGCAATCGTCCTTGTGCCCATAACAGGGCCAGGCACCGGCACTGCCGGTGTCACGGGCTCATACCCAGCCCTGCTGCACGGGCAGCCCCGCTCCCCGGGTACCACGGGGCTGCTGAGCGACAGGCCCCAGCCCAGGGCCCTGCAGCGTTTGAGAAGTGTGAAAACGTAAAGCAATAAAAAAAAATAAAATAAAAAAGTCACCCTTCCCACCCAAACACACGTCCCCTCCCGAATACCCCAGAAACCGTCCCGGGAAACACCTGACTGAGACATCCTCCAGCCGAGCAGGCGCCAGCAGCTCCTTATCTCTCCTTGTAGCAGAAGACTCCGAAGCGGCCGCC
>NW_010576780.1:120710-133611 GCF_000705375.1 Tinamus guttatus
CCCCGCAGCGGGGGTGCGGGATGCCCCTGGGGAGGGATGTGGGGTGCTCCACAGCAGGGTGGTGGGTCAGTGTGCCCAGGTCCCCCTGGTCCCGGGACCAGCAGTCTGCCCAGGTGCAGGGTGCGAGGTGCACACCGCACGGGAAGGTGGGAGAGCAAGGAGAGGGCATTACAGCCGAGTTATGGTCCCTGGTGCACCCAGGCACACGGGGAACAGGAGCATCCCCAAGAGAGCAGCATATCCCAAGCAGCCTGGAGGTGAGCGGCTTGCAGCGAGGCAGGAAGAGCTGCTGCGCAGGATGGCGTGAGCAGAGCCAGACCCACAGAGAGCTCTCCAGCCAAAGCACCCCACACACTGCAGGGTTGTTGTGTTGGTCACGAACAAGCTCCCCTTTGAGCTGTGTCGGCTTCGGCCTCCAGCCCCACGGGAGCCTGCCCTGGAGCGCTGGCAACAGCAAGGCCCGGCCACGCTTTTGGGAAGAGCTGGTGCCACGTGAGGAGCTCTGCCCCAGGACGCACAAACCGCTGCGCAAAAGCACGTTCAGCCTCAATTCACATTCAGCAGCACAGGGGAGAGGAAACCACACAGCAAACGGAGGCAAGATAATTTGTCTCCCCACTGGAAAACTCCTAAGCCCTCCTCTTAGACGCACAGTTGATTTTATCTCTTGCAATACCCTCCATTTTAGCATTAACTAATCTACCGCAGATATTCCTGTTGCTCGTAGTTAAATGTTGACTCTTCCAGAGTGTTGCTACATTTCTGGCTTTGGCAACATGGCAACCTCAGAAGGCAGCGAGTGGTGCCGGCCAAACACGCACTGTGCACTTTGATCAGTCTTTCCACCTCATTTTCCATCTCCGCTCGAGCATCCAGCTACCATTTTCCTTGGACAAAATCAATCTCTGTAAAAGCACTTAGATAGGGGAGTGACAACGTCCCGGGCTGGGTCTGGCCGCCCCAGCGGAGCAGCGTGACGGGTATTTGCAGGGCCGGTTATGATGTTGTCTCTCTTGCCCCATCTCCCCGCTGTCTAATCCCTGCATGTTTTATGGGGTGCAGCCAAAAAGCTGCCCCTTTCCTGCAGGACTTGCTATCTCCACAGAGCAGGACATGGAGCAAGCTTGTCAATGCCGGCGAATAAATCCCTTAATTTCTCCCCAAACTACAAGGGCAGAAGGAACACCTGGAACTGGTCCCGTATTGCCCAGTGAGACCCTCCACCCGCACTGCTGGTATTTCCTTCAGTTAGCATCAACATAAAGCTAATGCCAAACAGCGCTGAGCTCCAGCGTGGGGAGAAACGACTGGGTAGGAGGCAGTGAACAAGGCACAGCACTTGCTTTCGAATAACCCTTCAACCTCAGGGTAATTGCTGCTGTGGTGTCCAGTGGAAAACAAGGTCAAGAAGAGGAGAGAGCATGGAAAGATTCCCAGGATTGTGCGCAGGCAACTAGGGCAAGGGTGTTTATTTTGCATTTTGAGGGGCTGCTGCCTGGGTTTGTCTCAGAAAGTATGTAAGACCCAAAAGGAGCTCCAGAAAAATTATCAGCCTCTCTAAAAACAGAAAGCAGAATATTTTCCTTCTGTCCCTAGAGGCGTACATGCCGATGTCCCTAGTAATGTGCATGGGAAGGGATATTAAAAACTGAGACATGGAAGCCGGGCTGAGCTCTACTTGGAAACTCAGTCTCATGGAGACACCAATGGCTCTTTAAATGGAGAAGAATGAGGGATCCCAAGACAGCTAGGAAATTTTGGCTGAGAAGATGCCATGCTGTCCTAGCTGAAAGAGGTGAAATCTTGCTGCAGGACACACAAAAGAGAGAAAAAAACAACCTGTTAAACACAGGGACGCAGCAGCAATGAATGGAGAGAGCGCTCAAACGTGCTCCACCACACCCTGGGTCCGTACGGCCGCCAAGTTTTTGCAAGGGATGGCTCTACTTAAAAGAGTTTGGTAGGTCGAAGGTCAGGCATAATTTCACTCCCTTCTGCAGGGACTATTTAGGCCTTGTTATAGCAGGATTTACCACTGGGCTTGGTTTCTGCTGTGCGAAGGTCTGCCAGGCCAAACTGCCGTAACTCTTTCTGAGCCGTGCAGATAGCCAAGACCCTGGCTCCCATAGGTGGGGCGATAAAGAGGAAAATATATGATGGGGCTGCCTGTTTCTGTGACGCAATCCTCTTTATTTCCCAGCCTACACAAAACTGTTGTCCCTTGAGCAAGGAGAGTGAACAATACCTGGCCTCCCTGTTGCTCAAGTCTAAAGTCACGTCTGGGGCCATAAAGCTCCCTAGGTTTTGTCTCGCGGACAATGTGTTTGCAGGGACTGCTCGTTATCTCCGTGACTTTGTGCTCCTCCTCTCACCTCAGGCCCACAGGAACTCTCCCCACATCAGATAGCAACAACCCTCCCTTCCCACCACGGCAAACTGCCCTTGCCGGGATCTTTATGTGGGTGGCAGCCCCCATTGTTTCAGCTCTCCGTTCCACAAAGAAGCTCAATGGTTTGGGTTTATCTTGAAAGGACGGACTCACCTTGCTTACACCCAGGAGGGATACCCAACCCCTAGCACTCCCATAACACAGTTCTTGGTTTTCCTCCCTCGCTGGCAGTTCAAGACAGGCTCTCTTAGAGCTTGAGAGCCCTGTCCCTTGGGGGCACATCTCCTTCACGGGTCAGCTCCACACACAGGGCTGGATTGTTGCTGCCACAATCCAGGTGCCAGGAAGGTTTCCTAGCCCATAGCATTAAGCCTTGTGCTCTGCCACCCGAGCTGCGCACGTGCCCATTACTCCAAATGGAGAGGAAAGGCCGTCTGTCTGCAGTGCTGTTCCAGAAGATTAAGCCCAAGTCTGCTCCTAATCTTTCTAACAGGATCACCAAGCTCTCATTGCCAGTATCTCTAACCAGTCACCTCCCATGGCCCATTTGCCCTGATGTAGTCATTGCCAGTGCGCCAGCTCATGGTTTTGGATGGATGCAGAATATATCTGTCGGTCAGGACAATTCTTGCATGAGGCTCAACTCTTCTGTTTTTGTTTTGGAGAGAAAAAAAAAGAAAAATACACAAAAAAACCCAGCTTCCTAAATTTTCTGCCATTTCCACCAAAAGGCCTCTTTCAACTAAGACTTCACAGGGATGCTAACACATGGGTACCAGGAATTTCAGGACTAAAGAATTTCAAGACTAAAGTTTCTAAAGAAACCTAGACACTGAATATCTTCAGGGCAAGGAAAGCTCTTTATAGCTAGTGAGTTCCCTTCAGGGTATGTAAAAGCATGTGACTTAAAAGGCGAAAGCAAGGGGCAGTTCCCCCAGTTTTTCTTTTTTCCCCACTACTGATTGTTTCAGAGCTCAGATGAGATCCCAGCCAGTTTAAGTTAAACTCCTTTGCTCTAACCTCAGTAAACAAGATTATACCCAGATTAGAGCTGATGCGTCTGCGTAAGGTGCTTAATATAAGCACCTTTATATAACCCCTTTTCTGAATTTGAGTGCCATATCTCCAAGAAAAAAAAAAAAAAAGGAAAAAACGTGTTGCTTTCATCTCTGTTTTACAAATGGGGAACCAAGATCTGGAGTGGCTTGGGGAAAGGACGTATCTCCTTTACTTTGTCCATCTACAAGGTATGAATTTGAGCTTAGCTAACTCTTGCACGCACCTCCTCAGCACTCAGGCGCACGCGAAGTATTTCCAAGGATCACTCATGACTGCTGCAGAGGGAATTACCCTGGGAAATACCCATCTCTCCGTTCACAACAGGTAAGCACAGACAACTCGCCAAGGCTAAAGCCCAAGTGTTGACGGTTCCAGTTCAGTGAGGTCCATCTCTCCTAGGGCTGCCCAGCAAGGAGAGCAAAGCCCAGTCCCAGACCCACACTGGCCCATTCCAGCTGGGTGGTTGAAGGGACCGACCCCATAACAAGAAGTGACACTCCATGGTATGTCCTAACACACCATCGAAACTGCTTATTGATTAGCCGTGGTGAGTGGCCTGAACCCGCACAAACACAGAGCAGATGCCACAGGCAGATACACCGTGGCTCTTCCCTTGTTTGAGGAGCACTCAGCAAGCCCCTGCCTTGACACTTGACACTAAATTGTGTTCTCGATAACTTTGTCCTCAAGGTTCCTCTGATAACTGAGGTTTTCCTGGAAAGGGATGGATCCTCACCCTCTTGCCATGTTCACAAGGGCCCTTCTTTCTCAAGCCATTCACTTGATGCACATGCTTCAGCTTACACCAGATTGAAGGTTTTCCATCGTCCTGCAGGGCTTGTAGGGTCCAAGACAACCTTTCAATCCAATTAAACATCCGGGGCCTCACAGAGCTAATGCTATATGAACACACAACAAGAATGAGCTCTGATGTGTTGGGCCAGGGGTTTGCAGGGAGCCCCAGAACCTGTCTTACCGGCTAGATAGGAGGCAGCCTGCTCGTTACGGCACGTCCCCTGCGCGCTCCCCTCCCTCCGTCCTCTGCGAGAAGCTCTGCCCAGGCCTGGGCCTCATTCACTTGCCAAGTTCCCTTTTGATCTCTGTATCTCGGAGCATAATTAGAAGGTTTAAACTGTGCCTTGCCCCCCTGCCTGTGCCTCCCATTTGCTCTGATCCCCCGGAGCCTGGTAGGTAAGGCGAGATTTGCTGATTTGTTTGTTCCTGAAGAGAGACATATTTGGGGGCCTTTTAAGATTCATTTCAGTAGCCACATCTGTGGCTGGTTGTAGCTGGAAAACACGGGCTGTTCAGATCCCTCCATATCTCCCCACTCTTGCACCTGCACCTGACCTTGCAGTGGGCCAGCCACGATGATCCCACCTCAAACCTGCTTCATTGCTCCTGTGTTTCCTGGAGTCCCAAGTGGCTCTTGGAGGCCACCTGGAGCCAGCTCTGTCCCTATGTCAGGTAGCTGGTGACTGCTAATGCAATCTGAAGGCATGACAGTCTCTCCCTGCCCTCCCCACAGCCATCCCAATCCATTCATGCCTTCCCTATAACCATCCCACACTGGGCTCTGGTGCTGGCAAACATCTATGTAGGGCCTCCAGAGAGCAGGCAGAGCCTCCCGTGTGTTTACAAGCCGCGTTCCCTTTGCAGATGGATCCTGGCGCCTCTGGCACACGGGCTGAAGCTGCTTCCCAGCTTCCTGCCTCTTGGGCTGCAGCCTCCAGAGCCGCAACGGAAACCACAGCAGGAGCTCACTTGGCACCGAGGGCTCTGTCCAGGAGAGCCGGCTCAGCTGCTCATTTACTTCTCTCCTATGACTCCTCCTTTCCTCAAAAGGAAATGAAAACAAACTCCGAGCCAGATGTGTCCTCAATGAAACCCATGTGTGAGCCACGGCCAGGGCCTGGGGGCCGTTGTTGGCCAGGGTGCCGGGACCCCCTGGAGAGCCAGCAGGGAGATGAGTGCCCGTAGCCCAGCCGGGGCTAGCTGGTTTGCACCCAAGGGGACACGAAGGCCAACGGGTGGCTGCGTCCTCCTGAATGCTCTGCTTGCAGCTCAGAGGGCTGGTGGCTCTGCAGGTTGCTCCCGGGGCCGTGCTACACCTCCTCTCATTAGAGACAACAGTTCTGTGTGGGAAATCAGCTGATAGCACTGCAAGCCTACACTTTTGAGCAGCTAACACATGGTTTTGAGCAGCAGAAGCTTCCTCTGCAGAAAAGAGAGTGTCCTGAGAGGCTTCAGGAATTTGCTTGAAATGAGACTTCCTAGAGTTCAATTTTGCATCAGACCCCTGAAAAGTCTCCCAAGCAAGAAGGCGTTTCTCCCTGCCTGCCAGGAAGTTTATACTAACATATTTTTAAGACGTTGTTCATTCTATTAGTCATACCCCACGTGCTCTCTGCAATCATCCCTCCTTCTCCATGGGAACTCCCACCACAGCAATTGCCTTGTCCAGCCTCCACTGGTGGCTTTATAAGGACTCTGGGGGCTGTAATAGCTGCTGCAGCAGGCATGGCACTGGGAGAGCACCCCAGCACTTATGGCATCTGCTTGGATGTGCCCATGCCAGCCTGGGATGCGTGCAGCTGGTCTGCCCCGGGACAGTCCAGAACAGCGTGCGGGGAAACAACTGAAAAAGCAGCCCATCCAACAGGATCCCAGGCAGCTTTTATTCCCCTTGGAACTGACTTTCTTCCTGTCCCTGCCACAGTGACAAGAAATGTCATAATATCCTGAGAGAAACATTTCTGGCTAAGACTTGAACAGATTTGCCTCTGCTTTCAAATTCCCTTTAGGCATTTTTGTGCCACTGTTCACTCCTTGCCAACCTGCCCTCTGCCCATTCAGCGTCTATAAATGTCACGTATTCTGCATCCTCGTGGCTCTCGGAGCAGTGAGACAGCCACACTGCAGCGCGGGGTCCCCAGCTGTCCCCGGCTTGCAATGGGCTGCCCCTGTGGAAACAGCAGTCTCTGGAGATGTCCAGCACAGATGCACTGAGCCAAAGAGCGTGGGTTTCACCAGCCCTTGTCAGCTCCTAAAGGTGCTTGGCCTCCCTCTGAATTATCCCTGCCTCAGTGTCCTGTTGTTTCTGCCTCTGCCCAGCTACGCTGCCTCGTGGTGCCAGCAGCATCAGCCCTAGGAAGGGATGAGGAAACGCCACGGACACCCTATGGATGATGCCACCCCGGGAAGACACGAGTTGGGCACCTGCACCTCCTTCAGAGCAAACAGTAGGGCCACCCACTCTTAAGAGGCTTGTAACCTCCCGTGTCCCATTTGGGATGCTCGCTTCCAGTCCCTGGACACTCACCTAAGGCCCAAGGGGGAAAACAAGGAGGTCACCTACATCTAAGCCAGATCGGGTTCATTTTTATTCAGTGGGGAGGTACTGGCACAACGTACTTCTTGACACAAAGAAAAGGCCAGCATGCCCTCATCACCCTGAGGCAGGCGCAATCCCTCCAAGGATGCTGTGAAATTAAGTTTCATTGTGGTTTTCCTCCTCCTTCCTCATGTGGGTATCTCCTCCCGGTTTTGGTACCTTATCTTCTGTGATACCTCCTAATGAGACACCTATTTGTGCTTCCTCCCGTTGTAGCAATCCCTGCACATTTGCCTGGGCTGCTGCAGGCGGGCAGACCGCATTTGTTTGCTGTGAGCACAGCAACCCCACAACCACCACCTCGGGGCAGCGGGGGTGTTTTGCAGAGCACGTGCAACCCCATGCTAGCAGGCACGTGTGCTCTGGTTGCCCGTGGCTAGCTGGCAGGATTTCCATGGCACACCAATGTACTCAGAGGGCAAGCTGCCCCTTAACACAACATGTTTTTGCCTGCTCTTGCAGCTACCTGTCAGCTGCTGTGCAAACATAGCTCTGCCTCTCTTCGCCCTTGCCTCTTCTGCTCTCTTTGGTTCTGCTTTTTGCTAAGCTCTGGGATCAGCCGCACCTCAGCTGGGTAAACAGGAGCTGATCCAACCCATCAGCTAAGGGCTCCTCAGCCTTAGCCACTGGGAGCCTCGCTAAGACAGTGCACAGCAGGAAAAGCTCCTTGATTTTTCTCCCAAGGAAATCTCACTTTTCATTACAGAACATATCTACAACCCTTAAAAGGACACAGCAGCCAATGTGAGCCCCTGGTTTCAACTTCTGTTTTCTTTCTTTCTTCAACTTCTTTCTTTCTTTTCTATTCTCTATTCATTTTGTTCCCCTTTTAGCTTCTTTATCTTCTGTTTTGTTCTTCATTTTCTCACTCGTGTGTCTTTCTTGTCCTTCTTGTTTTTCTATTCATGCTTTTTAATACTTCTTCTGTTCTTCTGCTTCTTCTTTCTCATCTGCTTCCCACTCCAGTCTTGGGACACCTCTGAGTAGCACTTGCCAGCCCTGAAATGCAATTAGCAGCTGTGTCCAGGCCACATCCCCAGCAAGAATTCCCCATGTGCTGAACTGTGTCTCACAACCTTGAAACCTCACGGCCCTGTCCTGAAGAAATCCACCCTTTCTGCACTGAAATGTGTCATCTGAGTGTCAGCTCATGAGCTGGATGGAATTGATGTTTTATCGCAAATAAATAAATGAATGAATAAATAAATAAAAGAGATTGTTAGTAACTACAGCCAGGCAGCACCCTTTTCTCCAACTCACCTCAAAGATGGCATTTCTTGAAAATTTCTACCTGCTTTTGAGGAGATGCTGAGTGCCGAGGGAGAAGGACACCCATTCCCTGCAGCACAGCACCCTCTAGCCTCCGCTGGGGCAGCAGCTCCCTAAGCGGGAAGCAGCTCCCGAGCCGGGAAGCAGCTTCCCTGGCACCATCGGATGGTGGTTGTGCCTCCTGGGAGCCCCTGCGCACCCAGCCCTGCGTCACTGCAGCCAAACCCTCCTGCTGCCTCCTGTCATGGGGGTCGGATGTGAGGCTGATGGTGGATTTAATGGAATGTCATTTCACTGCTCAGGATCCTAAAGCTGGAGCTAGTCTGTTCGGATGTGGTGGATGAGGTGTCTCTTTTGAATGGTGGGGACACCAGCTCCGCAAGGAGGAGCTGGAAGGAGTGGACGTGCTGCCAGCCTGTGACGTGATGGTTACGCAGAGCCACCTGGGCAGTTTAATTCCTCCAGCCCAAGCACTCATTGAACTCAGTGGTGATACAGGCATGATTTTCATTAGGGAGACGCAGTGCTGCAAAGCCAGGTGAGCCCAGCTGGAGGAGTGAAAGGGGTTCAGTGATGGCAGCAGCTTTGCAGGTGCTGTGTTTCCTGGGAGCCTGTTCTGCCCCCTGCCAGGTCCTTGTGTGTGGTGGAGGCCACTCATTTCCAGCTCAACTCCGGACACGGCACCTGCCCTTCCCCACTTACTTGTGGTTGCCAGTGTAACCCCAGAGAAATGACCTGGAGATGAGGATGCTCCTTCTTCCGGAGTAGCCTCCATGCTGGCTGGCCCGCTGCTCCTCGCTGCTTCCTCCCTATCCGCCTAATCCCAAATCACGTTCCCTTGCTCCCCGCCAGGCTCAAACACCTCCCAATGCCAGAATCCAGCCTGTCTCCCGCTTTCCCTCTATGCTTCCAACACACAGAGCTCTGACTGTGCTCTTCCACCACCACCACCCTTTCCCCAAGCTGTAACTGTCATCTTATTCTTCATTCCCGCCCTCATCCAAACACTGTGCTGTGCTCCCTACCTCCCAGACCTATCCTGATTCTCACTGTTTTGGCATAAGGTAGTAGCTCCCGTCCCTGCTCAGTTCATTCCTGTAAATACTCATTCCTGTAAATACTGCGAGGAGTCTTTTCCCCATTCCTGAAGCAGAGCATGGATTTTAACAGGGAGGGCAGTAATCCTGCTGCTTGGGTCACTGAGCTTTTCTGTTTGCAACCTCTGGCTTATTCTCCGCATCCACCATGACTTATATGGCAACTTTTCCCAAGAAAACATTTCACAAAGAGTCACTGAAAGAATGTGGCTTTTGCAGGCTCCCTCTCTGGCTTTCTGAGGCTGCAGAGTCGCAATCACGCCAACCTCCAACCACAGGAACACAGGATAATGGCAAATGTCAGACAGGCCGCTCAGAACTAAACAGAAGACAAACAGCTTCCCTTACTGAGTACGACATTTTGGAAACACTCCAGGAGAAGCTCATACATCTCCCTGGCTTTACTATGTTTGCTTTCCACCCATAGCTCCTCTGCCTGCTCTCTCATCCAGACTCGCCAGAGCGCAGGACTCAGGGATGATTTTGGGAAGCTCTTTCCTAAAGCCTCTTCCTGCAGCTGTGGCTGGACATGGGATAAAAGGAGTGACCTTGATGTCAGGAATCTGGGGACAGAACCGGCTGAGCAGAGCCTGGTGAGATGCTCAGCTCCATGCCATTTCTCTCTTGCATTGGAATAATTCGAGGAGGCAACAGCCAGTCTGCTCTGAAATGACCAGTGACCTCTTCTGTACCACCAGGCAGAGCTTGCTTAGAAAAAGCAAAAGTTGCAGAAAAAATCTCTGGCAATTGGGTGGCAAAAGAAATGTCTTCGACCGTAAGAAAAACTCAGGGGACTCTGGTTTAAAAATGGACAAAGAGGCGGGCATCCATAACCCAGTAGGGCTGAGGTTAGTCACTAAGTTTTATAGATAGGAATTATCTGGAGTGCTAAATAATATCAGAGCAAAAGCTTCTAAATAAGACCAGAACAAAAGGTTTTGTGGAGGGCAGCAGAGCTGAAAGCTGGCAATGAGCAGCTGACTGAGTGCATGATGGAAAAATACTGAGCAGGTGGGCCATGTGCCACCTCCACGGCTGCTTTGTGTGATGCAGCCTTTCTCCCATCCCTGGTATTTGTTTTCGTACGTTGTCAGCTCCTCGGGACAGACGCTGGTCTATTTAGAGATCTGCAAAGTGCCCATTAGGCTTTTAGACACCATTTTCAGAAAACACGTAAGAGTCCAAAGAGCACCGCGAATCCAGATCCTGCAGGCTCTCCAGCACCACAGCCTGCAAGCCAGCACCTCTCCAGCACTGTGGACAAAGAGGGAAAATCATTGCTTTTATTCCCATTTTTTGCTCACGTGTCACTGACAGGCGCTATGTTTATTTTCAGCTGGCAATCAAGCCCTGTCATATGAGATGTGTTCCCTTTTGCTCCCGCTGCACTGGCAGAGATCAATAGCACAATGTTTCCTCCAGCAAAAAAGGAAGGTTTCCTAAGAGGTGCAAAGTCCCTGGAAGTCATTCAGTGCATGGTAAGTTTGCTGAGCAGGAGAAAAGCGGGGCCTGGGGAGATGAAGCAGAAAATGAATTAGTCCCTTGCAGCAGTAAGAGCCAAGAGAGAGATGTAAAGTGTAAAAGGTGTCCCTGTCACCAAGGTGTTGTATAGCTGTGTCTCAGGCTGGTCCAGCACTGCACCCAGTTTTCTCTGCTGGCACCTTTTAAAAGGTGAAATTATAATCCCCCTTTTTTGTCCCCCTTGTAAAAAGGTAAATCCCTGCCGATAGCTCAAGGCAAAGCTATGTGTTTTGTGTCCATTTCCCTGTGTATATGTTTTGCCTCCTTTGCAGGACCCAAACTCATCATGGAGAGATCCCTTGTGTGTTTCTGGATGCCCTCTCTGTGCAGGAACATCAGGAGCTGCTGGGCTGCAGGCGCCAAATCCTCCTTAGGAGGCGAGCAGGCTGCAAATGAAACTCGGCTCTTCCCAGCACCTTTCATTTACGGGATGGTTGAGGCTACTGCTCAGATGGCATTTCCTGAGCATGAGCTGTTTGCTGTGCGCGGTACCGACTCACTCCTGGCACCCGGCCAGGGCTCTCCACCTCCTGCGCACACCGCTGCTCCCAACACGCACAAGTCGTGTCGTGCTGATCACCAGCACCATCATCGCATGGGTTTGGCTGCAGAAATGGCAACTCCCCGCACACTCAGAGGGAGGGAGCTTCCTCCAGGAGCCGCAGTTCGAGGCTGTTTTGATAGCCCGCAGCCTGCTTTGTGCTCGCACACACACACGCTGCCTCTCTGCTCCTGCACCACGAGCTGCAGCTGAACCCCCTGCCGCTATTCTCTGAAACCGGGAACAAAACTCCCACCGACTTTCACAAAGTCCCTTCTGCCCTTCGGAGATGCAGCACATTTTCCACCCCTTCCCCTCCTCATGCAGTCATCTTCACAGCTCAGTAATTTTAAAGCATCCACCTAGAAACTGGGACTGCTGCCCATTCAGTTCTATCCTACTCTAGTTCTCAGATCTCCTCACTGAAATAGCTAAGTACCCCAGAATGAAAAGCTGCCACAGGTTTTATTTTTCCTCTGGGGCAAGATAGGTGCAAATAAAGTGTTTTGGTTAGTTTGCCTTATGACAGGCATCAGCCGTGAAGCTAGCACCCTTCTAAACAGCTGAGCCTCCTTCAGGCCACAGAAACCTCCAACAGCCTCAAAAATGTAAAGCACAGAACTTCCCTAGAGGTTCAGTGCTGTTTTAGAGTTTTCCTGCAGTTTCCCTGTGTCTAGGATGAGCAACCATGTTACAACTGGAATCAATTCGACTGCAATTGCCTATAATCACATTAAAACACGTTAAGTACTTTGATAAGAGGCTAATAGCGGAAGTGGATAAATAACCCTAAAGATACATATCATGTACCTTGATCATAAGCATAACTCAGCGGTATTTAGACATGTCCAACCTCACGCCAGCAGGCTGACCAGAGAGTTTAGTAACTGCAATAAGCCCTGGCCCTTTTGGTTGACCAAGTGCTATGGGTTCGCATACGTAGCGTGTGGGACAGGAGCAGCGGGGGAGCGCGGGGCTGCTCTGCCATCGCCACGTTCGCAATCCCCCGGGTCCTTCCTTGGACCTCCCGCCTTGCCAGTGACTCAGGCGAGGGGCGTTAGTCATCCCTGTGGATATACAGCTGCCTGGAAAATGTGACTTGCTCCTTGAAAGCTTTCTCTACGTAGGAAGCTCCAGCTGCCGGTAAACAGGAGGCAACAAAACGTCTGCAATCAGGGAGAGGATTTTTCCATCCACTTTATATAAAGTGACCATTAGCGTAGCTAGAAACAGCCTATGATACTAGGAATACAGCATGTAGTGCTTTTGGGACGCTACCAGAAAAGCGAGTTTGTAAACATCACGTTACAGACTTTTTTTTTGGTGTTTATTTGCTTTCCTCCTGCGCTTGCAGACCTGCCAAGTCTGTTTACGGGCAGTGAAAGCTGCCGTCCCGGTTACACCTGCCCCCACGAGGGAAGCCGCAGCGCCCGGCTCGCGGCACTGCCGCTTGCGGGCGACCATTTTGAAGGTCCCTCAAGATCCCCCCGTGTGAGTGTTTCCCATTGCCACTTGGCACCAGGCTCTAAGCAGGGCGCAGGGGCGGTTCAGGCCGCGCTGGGGAGCTCTGTGACTCGGGCAGTGTCACGCTGGCCCAGTGTCACCGCGGGACAGCGGGGTTTCCGAGCCGG
>NW_010576781.1:0-43671 GCF_000705375.1 Tinamus guttatus
ATATATATATGTATGTATGTATATGGTGAAGGTCTAGAAAAAATTTCTGTGTATTTCAAACCTCCCTCAGCCATGCAGGACCCCATTTCCTTTCCCTGCAGGTGACTGTCTGGACGGGATGCAGAGCCAGTTGCTCTGCTGCTCCAGGGTGTCCATGCTCACCCCTTTCAAGAGAGCTCCCTGGATGTGGGAATGATGGACATTTAGCACTGGGATGTCACAACTCATCAACAATGCTCTGACATCAATATATCTTAGTGCTATCTTTCCTATTTAGATGTCTTAAAAGCTCCAGCATTTTACTAAACAGGGGACCTTCTAATAACAAAGTCAGTTCACAGATCACTTTTTTCTGTAGCTTTTTAAATGAGATTAAAGTCTGAAAGACTAGTAAAATGTTTCAATATAGTAGTGTAGTATCCACTGATAAAAATATGGGATTTGTGTAGAATTTAGGCTATCTAATCTGAAAGTAGTATTGGACTAGATTTATCTGATTTATCTGATTATTTTTGTTTGCATCATTAAAACTAGTTTGCTGTTTATTTTGGCCTCTCATTGTAATCTTTCATTCCTGTGCCATCAGCTTAAAACTGCTAAAGATCACACCAAAATCGATCTTATGATTAAGGCTGAATTCAATGGACAGAACTGTCATTTATTTGCTTTGCTGAAATGGAGAATAAGATTAGAATCAGAGTGTGGAATAAGTTTTGCATTTGTTGTGTATACTCCTCCTGAAAGCATCCCTCTGCTCATGAAGATGAAGCACCTTCATGGTCTGCCTGAAAAAGCCTTAATTACAGTATTTTATTGAAATCCTTTCATTTTTATGAAATGCTCTTATGGACCTCTTGATTTTCTGTCTTTTATTTCATGCAGATACCACACGACCAAAGCGTGACTATGAAGTTGACGGGCGAGATTATCATTTTGTCATTTCAAGAGAACAAATGGAGAAGGATATCCAAGAGCACAAATTTATAGAAGCCGGGCAGTACAATGATAATTTATATGGAACTAGTGTCCAGTCTGTGAGATTTGTGGCAGAAAGGGTAGGTTGACATGCCTTTCATAGTCCATGTGACACAATCTGTTTTGCTGCCCCACTGTAAGTCAGACATGATGCTTCTGCCAACATATAAAATATCCACAAAATTTTAACCTAGTATTTCTAGCCTTACAGTGACTTCACAAGTAGGAACTCTAGCTTTGAATGACAGCATTTTTGGCACTTTCTGCACCCAAATGTGGTACCATGTGTTCACAAATGTTTTCACAATGCCTTATGTATGCCCCAAAACTGCCATCTCTCTTTGGGGTCAATTCAGAGGAGTTCAGAGGCACTCTGAGTGGTTGGTCTGGTTTGAGCACCCAACTCCAGGTTTTGGACTTACCTTGAGTCCAAGCTCTGCTTGAAGTTTCCTTCTGTGGCTTGGACCAAGATATTTAACCTCTGTATTTCTCAGCTTCTCTGCCTGTACAATGAAACTAGCAACAACACACATTATATCCAGATTTTTTTTTTAGGTAGCTTTTGTAAAGCTTTCTCAGGACAGTCGTGGGAAGTGCTTTTTGAACACTAATAATTGCAAAATTGCAGACACCTCTATGAGACAGATAAGTAAACTTATCTCACTCTCACAGAGGCAGAAAATGAAGCACAGAGAGATTAAATGACATGCCTCAGGTGACTTAAGAAATCTTAGAAATATGAAATAAATATGAACTGATTTAACAAGTAAGAATATAGACAGCCTATTATTTTTATGATTCAGTTTTCCTTGTTTCTGAAGAACAGTGCCCCCCTGAAAGTTCATTGTAGTTAAACCTCTAGAATAAAAAAGAACCTATTCCCATGTCTTCAGTATAGTCTTTAATATTACTAGCAAGGCAAAATAAACACTGCAGAGAAGCGGATTGTGTGTCCCCATGTCCCCTTCCCTGGTGTGTCAGTGATGGCTCTGCTCCAGGACCCTGCATTGCAAAATTACCTCCCTTCTTTCAGCTGAACCTCAGCCAACGCTGCAAAAATAAACGTATCCTCATCTCTTTCCAACAGGGCAAGCACTGTATACTCGATGTGTCAGGAAATGCTATTAAACGATTGCAAGTTGCACAACTCTATCCCATCGCTATCTTCATTAAGCCTAAATCATGGGAGCCTCTGATGTGAGTATAAAACCCTTCAAGCTTTTTTTTTTCTTCAATCTATCTCAAATGGCAAAACTCAGGTTTCCAGCTGGCATTTTGTCTGTTCTGTAAAATGAATAGCAAGAGGAGGCAGGAATAGTGAAGACTTCCTCTCCATGTATGCCCTTGACTGGGTGCTGCATGGTCAGATTTACCCTGGAGGCCAGAGGGAACAGCCAAAGCTGCCTTCGAACCTTCCACACTTGGGACATGCAGTCGTACATGGTGGGCCCCGAAAGGACAACCTGCCAATGCTCAGTGTATTTTTTCCAAACACATGCAGTGAATTTAGCCAGGCCTCTGCAGCAACATGTGACTTGCCATAGGGTGGCATGTGCTCACGGTACACGCACAGAGGTGCAAGCAGAGTAAAGCTGGGTCAGACTTTCTCTATTAGGCCAGCCTTTCTTTTACTTCAAGGTTCATAAAAGGACAGGTGAGAACCTAAAGGACTGGAGAGGGGCAAAAGTAACACTTAAGGGAAGAAAAGAGAAGGCACAAATTTCATGCTGTGACCAGGAACCTAACTGCAGTACTGAGAAAAATGCTAGGAGCCCACAATCAGTTAAGCAGCTAAGGTGGCACCATTTGGCACTAGCTATTTTCGTGAACCACTTGAATGTTGAATTGTATAGTACTTTTATAAGGTTTGTGGTGAGCACAAGGTTGAGAGAGGTTGCAAGCACTTTGGAGGATAAGATTAAAATTCAAAGCAAAATCAGTAAGATGAAATCAACACAGACAGAGAAAATTAAATGCACAACTACAAGTAAGGAATAATTAAGCTATAGCACTGCAGAAACGCATCTGGCACTTGGAGTGTGTCACACAGGGCTGTAAATGGAGGGATAATGTTGTTGGAAAAAAAATACTGTCAGTGTGGGTTCTGTTAACATCAGTGCTGTGAAGGGACACAAAACAATTATGTTGTTTTACTTGGTGTGGATGAGGCCCCAGCTGGCACACTCTGCCTGCTTCTGCATAGCATCCTGGAAATAGAAGAGGAATGAGGGGTACCTGGCCCAGAAGAGAGGCAGGTGAACAAGAAATATGATAATAATATTCACCATGTTAATTTTAAAATTTATTATGATCAATTGTTTCCCATGAAAAACAAGGGTAATGCCAGAAGTTATCATTTTCATTTTACTGTGATGGGGATGGAATTTGGTACTCTGTGCTTTCTTCTCCCCAAAGGCTCTGCAAGCACCAGGCAGATATACCCACAAGAAAATTAAATGTAGGCATCCCCCTGCTATGACAGATGCACGCCTGGTTGTGTTGAAGGCCCATCCGCGAGTATGGGATCACAGAGCTGGGGACTGCTAACGTATCCCATCCCATGGCTGAAGGGGACTCTTTATAGCCCTGACTTTTGGATATGAGATGTTGTATGCACAGGGAATCACAGAGCATATAGTACTTAAAGAGCCCCCGCCTATCCAAAGATTGGATATCCTGGGTTGGATATTTTGACATTTTTTTCAGCCTCACAGTGCAGTATCTTCTAATTATTTTGCTGCTAAAAGTGACTAGGGGTTTCTAAAAGACTACCTTCTGCATTGGTTCATCATTTAAGAGAAATTTTAACCTGCGGTTTTTCAGTAGCTAAGGTATTTCCATTAGCATGATAAAAAAGGAAGTGCATTGATAGATGGGGTCCTTATTCTGATAACACATATATATCAGATACAACTGTAAAGGCAGGAATAAAGCAAAGTTTTGGTTGATTTAATGCAAAAATATCAAATCTTTGAGCAGATTGGATGAAAAGTGTTATGTAGATGCTATTGATAGATGGGGGTCCTTATTCTGATAATACATGTATATCAGATACAACTGTAAAAGCAGGAATAAAGCAAAGTCTGATTTAATGCAGAAATATCAAATCTTTGAGCGGATTGGATGAAAAGTGTTATGTAGATGCAAAGCCTCAGGATGTTCATCCTGCTATTAAAGCAAAGCAATGCTAATATTATACTTAGGACTAAACAAATTACGTAGATAGTAGAACTTTTCTTAGTGGGATATATCAAAAATTACTAGGCTATTCTTCACTCTCTAAATCAAAACCTGCATAAATGTTGGCAGGAGGAACATAGAAAGTGAAATTTGTTATATGGCTATTGAATTGCTTATTCTACAAATGTTCTCCTGAAGACCCTTCTAATTAGACTTAATTAGATTTAAAAAAATTACACCCTAATTTAACTCCAAGTTTCTGTGGGATAGCAAGAGTTCTTGCAGATCAGCACAGGTTCTGGAATTTTTGTAGTAATGTGGTTTATATAAACAAATTATGTAAACACAATTCAACTACTTCTGAAAAAAATCGAAAAAGTAATGAATTCAGGCATCCTAAATTACTTTATGCCCTGCAGCTTGCTCTCCACAAGTAATCTTTTTATCTACTTAATATATCTAATGTGCATTTATCTCATCAAGCAGCACCCAAAATTAGTTTCTAACAGAAATAAAAACCTCTTAATATAACTGGTATCATTCTCTTTTAAAAACTGCCTTGAGAATAGCAATATAATTCCGAGCTTCTTGCTCGCCATTTATTTCATTTGCTAATGAAGTTATATGAGCCAGGATATATAACAGGTGGCTGAGCAAATATGTGCGTGGATGCAAAGTGTGGAGCGGGTTTGCAGCGTGCGGCTCCTTCGTGTTCCCTGGCTCTGCACATGGCCCTGCCTCCCGGCAGTTGCAGGACAGATTCCTACATTTCCATGGAGGGTCCAGCTGCCTCATTTTTACCATGGTCTGTTTCCCCCAATGAGCTGATGTGCTGTAAATCTGCACACTTGTTTTTCTCCTGGGAATTTGTTTATACAGCCCTTTCTCCTCGGTAAGGGCTTTAACAGCATCATTTGCTGGTGTGCATGGATGAACGGTCATAGCCCCTTCCTTATGGATACTGTGATTTTGCTACAAAGAGGTTTCATGTGGTTTGCCAGTGCCCCGTGGGAAGAGAAAGAGGACACTTTTATATCAATAAAACTGTATTCGCTCAGTTTTGCTTCATGTGTGTAACTACCACAACAGAAAAATTCCAATTCCTAAATGGGAAGGGGATATATTAGTACAAAATCTGTTTATAATGATGGATTTATCTGCTGAAGCTATTTTTCTTGCTCACATAAACAAGTTGAGAGTTAATGAAATAGCAAGGAAAAACTGTCAAACAAACGAACAAAATTGACTGGAAGAACCTATTCCATCATCCTGTCCTTCCTTCCCCACCTTTAAAGACTCCATCAGCCAGGTTTAATCCCAGGAGGGTCCCTGCCAGCACCTCTTGGTCAGCTTATCCTTAGAGGGATGAGGATGGTGGGATCACAGCAGTGAAGGCTGGAAGTAGCAAAGAGGCTGCCTGGGCGAGCTCTTCACCGTGAGAGGAGAAAAGCCCTCGGAAAGGTGCCTGAAGGGACAGCTCTTTGCAAGCATTTTTAATTCAGCAGCTGTGCAGATTCCTGGCTGGAGGAGAAAAGATTTAGAAGGGATCCTCATTTGACAGCACTTTTAATTCATCGTGACAAATGGACATCACTGTCCTCCCGCTCTCCATCCTCTCCCTTGAAGGCACAAGATTGGCAGAGGCATGAGCACAACTAGCATGGTTTTACACTGCAGGCAAGCTACGTTCCCCAAATCTAATGAAAATTTCTGCTTGTTTCAAGTACTTGTTCGTTTAAAGGCTCATTTATAAGATCTATTATATAGATATTCTCTACTTTGATTTTCAAAGATCTTCAGGAAGACTTCTCAGAGGTTTACTAGAAATAGAATGGGAAGGAGGAAGATGTTATTAGCACTAGAATATTGACTGAGTGTCCTTAATATGTGGTAATTTGTTAAGTTTGCGTACAAATTTGCAGTGCTTGGTCCCACTCCAAGACAGAGCTTGGGTTAAGTTCATTAAAGATGTGTCCAAGTAGGCATAGCTGATGAGAAGCCTGCCTGAACTGAGTTCGATAACAATCCTTCCCATAAATAGAATTAGCAGTAATAGAAATCTAACAGCATTACACAGATTTGCATACACTAATCCAAAACCTATGAATATAAACCACAAATGACTGCCATAAGTTTTCAAAAAAATCTTTCTTACCTAGCATTCTGTTTCTGCTTGCGCTGGCAATAGATTTAGCACTTCCAGAGAGAAATTTTAAGCAATGCTCCCAGTTATATGATTAGTTATACAGACAGGCAATTTTAGGGTCGAGTCAGTTCTATAAATACATTTTTGCATCTTTGGCTACTTACATGCCATCTTTCAGAAACTAAGTAGGAGTTAGTTGTAGCAAGTTCATACTGTTGTGCATTTTAGAGATCATTTTTTATGCACCATCATGCACATAATTTCCTACATGCACCACACATGTCATGCTATTCAGAGCCCATTACTGCATAATCATATGAGTCCGTGCAAGGCATTAAATCAGGTTAGATAGACTATCGGATGCTCTCTGCTTTCCTAGCTGCCTCAGAAAATTTCTGTCATATTTTAAGAAAAATGAATACATGCTATGAAAAAGATAGAGTCTATTTGCTACTAATAGCTTATTTACATATTCTCAGGCATATATGTGAAAGGCATTGAATGAGTATGAGCTTGATTCTTTGCAAGCTGCAGTGTACAGTGGAATTAACAACTGAGCATGTTTGGGCAAGACAGCTCATTTCTTACAGTTATTAAATAATGCCTCTGTTGAAACAGAAATGCTCCATCAAATAACAAAACATTCACAATAATGCAGAGTTACTGGCACTGTCTACACTTTAAGTTTATTGGTACTCTATGCATTTTAGAGCTTACACAACAGATTGGACCAGGAACTATATATATAATTTAAAAGGATGGAAAAAGAGAAGAACATGAGTAACTAACTTGTACCACCTCTTCCTGCTAAAAAGACTCAGTTTGATTTCTCATGATTATGTAGAACTCATATCTGTGCCTGAATCAAAAAATCTTTCTGAGGGACAGTGCTTGTGTTCCTCTGGGGCTCCCTATGGGGTTTACCATGACTGCAGGCTTCTTCCTATGGAGCCAGGAATCTCAGGATGCTGAATCCTGCCTTCAGTCAGTGGTTTCAGTGCCATGACCCCAACATGAATAAAAATCCAGTTTCCATTTCAGCAGTCTGGAAGGTCTTCTTCACCCAAGACAGACAGCCACAGTCTTGGGAGGTTCCTGCTGTAACTTCTACTCATACGTCAGGAGCACCATGAGGAGCATTCTGAGACTCAGATTTTGACAGCCTATTGATTCCCAGACTAACCCAGGTTTTTTGATGTTACCCATACATTTCCGTTAGCAGTTATGAGGTTTGGGACTCATTTTCTTTAGAAGAATAGAGTGGCGACCTCAAAATACAAATTTAGGGGAGAAATGGACATGAGAAAATGAAAATAGAGATTTCTATTATCTGACAATAAAACTGAATTTAAAACACTGAAACTTCCCATGAACAGACCAAAGAACATCAGCTCTTGATTCTTATACCGATCTCTGTTATTCAGTGAACATATCCTTTAGAAAGCTATCTAAATAGAGCAGTTTATTCAAACTCAGTCAATAATCTAAACTTCTGGGTCACTTCTGTCTGTTTTTAGGGAAATGAATAAACGTCTTACAGAGGAGCAAGCCAAGAAAACCTATGATCGAGCAATTAAATTAGAACAAGAATTTGGAGAATATTTTACAGGTATGTATTTAGACTAAAAAAATGTTTCCTGAGATATAGTCTGTAATTTCACTCAAGGGGAGGGGAAGAGTTCAATGTTTCAGATATTTGATGTCCAGAAGGACTAAGACTACTGGGTATGAATATGAATTCCCTTCATGATCCAAACCTGCTTTCTATAGACTCAGGAAAAAATCTTGCACCACTGCATTTATTTGTACCAAAGCAAGATTCCTCACTATCTTAAGGCAAGAGCCAAGCTATGGGTCATGGCAGAGAGAGAAAAAAGCATCTTACAGACATGGCAGAGGGCAGGATTTGACTGGCTCTGGTTCCCAGTATTTCCTTTGTACTAGTTTAGGAAGCTTTCTGCTGAGGGATTGGTATTTGGGGATCCCACTCAGAAGCTCTCATGTTGTCTTTCCGTCTGCTGACACTCCCTGGATCTCTCACTGCAGTTTGAGATTTCTCCTGTGGGGAGAGAGAATTTCAGAGCTTAGGCACTGTGCTTTGTGTTGAGTTTCCTACTTATTTGCACGCATTGGGCCTGATCTAGTTAATCTTCCAAGCCTAGAGTGAGTCTAGGATAACTGGGACAGGAAAAGAATGTCCATCCAGTCTTGAAGTAGCTTCAACATCAAATGAAATGTAAAGCTTGAAAGGTGGAACCAGTCACACTGCCCTCCCAACATACAGAGCTGCTAGTTAAATCAAGTAACCTAGCTCAGTGGTCTTCATACAAGCAGTATGGGTTGGGCCTCTGTAATGGGAAGATGTCCTTAGTTGCCATCTGCAGGTTGTATGACTTTTCCGTGATTAACAACACAATATACTACTATTTCTTCTAATTTCAACAATATCTATTATTACACTGTCAATTTGCTTGATGATGTAGAATGTAACAATTAAAAAAAATATTGATATGTTTCCTCACTGCAGCTATTGTCCAAGGAGATAGCTTAGAAGATATATATAATCAATGCAAACTTGTAATTGAAGAACAATCTGGGCCTTTCATCTGGATTCCTTCAAAGGAAAAATTATAAATTAGCCACTGCACCTCTGATTACAACGGGAGAATATTTAGAAGAAAACTATAATATACTATTTGGAGGCTTTCCTGTTTTTGTTGCATTTATGTTCTTTGCAGTCAATGTGAATTTTGATGAATGTACAACACAAAGTGTTTGAAGCCATGAAGGACACTGATGGGTCAAAAGGGTAGAAACAAAAAGACTTCTACCACATAAAGCAAATCTGTTGCGTGCTCAAAGCACCAGTTGTAGGTACAAACTTTTGATGTGGAGACCCTCTGTCAAGGGGAGCTAGCCACCTACTGTGCCCATGCGGACATTTTGATCGATCTCAATGGCTGAGCTCAGTGTGTTGATTGCTTTAAAGAGAAGTTCCCAGCTCTTGAACCTCATATAGGGCTTGATCCTGCAAGGCGATGAACACTTGGTCCCAGTTCCTACACATGTGAGTAGCCCGTTGACTTGGAGTCACTAGTGACCCCTCCCTACACCGTTCAGTCACATCCGTTCTTGTAGGACTATTCATGTGCTCAAAGCTAAGCACGGGCTAAAGCGTTTTGCTAGATCAGGGCCACTTGCACCTTGCAAAATCAAACTCAGAGAACCAGGTCCACTTCCTACTGAAGTCATTGGTAGGACTGTCTTAGACTTGACTGGGAGGTGGATCCTATTCTAAGCTTGTCATTGCACATTTGTAGTTGGTACACCTCGACTTTGGTAACTATGCACATCTTTTGATTTCTGAAACCAAGTCAAGCATTTCTTTTCTTTTCCCCCCATTTGGAAACACTATTGTGTCAGGAACTAGTAATAATGTAGTTTATTTCAATGGAGTTTGGGAGTTGGAGAGGACGGAAGCATTTCACATCACACGTGCACGCAAACACATTCCCATGCAGACACACACATGTATGAGGATTCACAGCACCTACATTGACAAGGAGGGATACAACTGGGAAAAGCTTTAAAATTTTTGATTGTCTATTTTATCATTTATATTGATAGAAGGCACTTAAAGATGGAATAATTTATAAAAATAAAAAATATATTGATGTATAGAAACTAATTTCTATAGGTAAAAAATGTTTTTGTGAGATATTTTGTAAAGATTAATTAATTGAAAGATTAAATATTTACACCCTTGTGTGACTGTAAAATGTAAAGAAGACCATCAAGTTGCATTATCCCTTTTATGTAACAGACTCTCTATTATTAATGACAAGCAGGATAATTCCTTAAATTGTAGTTGTCAGGTTGGTTTTCTCTCAACTTAATCCTCTCCCTTGCCTCTATTTAATCATGATGAACTCCTATGGAAAGGTCTCTTAAACTGACTGCCCTGTAGGACATTTTTGAACACAAAAGGGTAATGCATCTTTAAACTGAAATAGATGATTTTTCAGAAGCAAAATGTCAGTGCTTGAATAATTTTCCTCTTGGAGGAAGTCACACTTCACCTAAAACGTTTTATGATTCTTCCTGTTCCTTTAAGGGAAATACCAAGAGCGTTTGAACTTTCCTGTCTTCATAGGCAGGCAGATCACCAACTAACTTCTATCTTCATTCATTTCACAGTCAACAAGGGTCTTAAAAGTGAAAACTGAGGCAATGGACGTTTGCAAGGGATTTGGGGAGTCTGTGGAATTTCAGCTTGGGGTGCAAGAAAGCAGGGAGGGAAGTATATTTCTTGTTTCGTACTGCCCTTCCTTTGCATGCTGGTGCCATGCTTCGCTCTGACACACAAGGGGACTACTGCAAAAGATACTAGAATTGTAAGCTGAACCTCCTTTACATCTGCTGCTGGACCAAGTTTTACATAAAACCCAGAGCCTCCTGCCTACTGGGCGGCAGGAGTCCAATAGTTGTTACCTGGTGGCTACAGTAACCCTAAAGTTTAAGGACCTTTTAAGGGCAAATGCTAAATAAGCTCCTTGGTTACTTGTCTCTTTGAAGCTTACGTTTCTGCACCCTGTCGAGCAGACAGGTCTATCCGGCCAGCTCCCCAGAGAGCGCGACTCGCTGGATGTTTGTAGAATTGCCACCAGTGGTGACAGGCTAATGACACGGGCATTGCAGTGGCCCTGAGGAGGCCACTCACTTACTGCCCTGCTATGATAACTTTGAGAAGTTCACGCATCTTTTATTACGATTCTTTTGCCTGGCCAGCACAGATTTATAAACAAGGGTTTCAGCTGAATCTATGACAAAGCTTTGCAACCAGAAGGGCTAGAAACTTTTTATTTTTAACAAAATATAACTGAATGAAAGCTCAGATTTTGGATTATTCTGCAGAAATCCACAGAGTGACCCCAGATCTTCGGAGGCCATGGTTTTTTCCTTGCTGGCAAAGCACTATTGCCCCAGGTTGGGAAATAGCCCACTTGACCTGAAAAAAAAAAAAAAAAAAAAAAAGTATCCTAAAGCAGGAACTTCATTTTAATTTTCAGCTCTGTTTTTAAGCAATCAGTCACATCTGCTTCTTTGTTTCTTAGTTCAGCATGCAGCCTTTTACGGTACTATCCTACTAGTAACTGTTTTGCTTTGTCATGTGCTGTGCTTTACAGTGAACAGTAACACTATGGCTGAGTACAATCAATTTTTCCATCAGTCCTCAGTTACTGTAGTAACATTATTTATTTTTCCCTGTCTGTTGTTTGTGCTTCCAGTTTAGAGTTGCCATTGCACTTCTTTTTTTTTTTTTTTAATAAAACGTATATTTAAAAACAATTCACCAAGAGGAGCAGTGAGAGGTCTTCTTTCCCTTAGAACTTGCACTCCCATTTGTTTTGTGTTCTGGCGTTTTGTGTTTCATGTTGCAGCATTCGCAGGGCTGCAGTTTATTTTTGCATCACAGCTGTTCAGATCATACTGGGTGGTAGTGGCAGGAGGAAGAGAAACATAAGATTCATGCAGAATTACATCTGGTACAGACAAAAAAATCCAACTTACAGCCCACAGCATTTGGCACCTCGGACCGCATTGGTGCTAACATGGCTTAGCGTAATCAGATGTCTTTTCTGTCCATGTAATGGATTTGCAAGTGTCCAAACATGAGACAAATGCAAATGCTGGACCCTTTAGGAAAAGTGCCAGATCACACCCCTGGTGCTATTTCTCATGTTCTGGCACAGTGTGTAGCACTGTAGGGTCTAAGCAGAACCACAATCACAGGGCTTTTTTGTCCACCCATGGATGATCACAATGACATCTCGCTGGTTTTGTGCAGATGTGCAATATTACAACCTCTTTGTTTCTTCTTTCCACAAAGTATCTTCCATGCACTGACTCATTTAGAGCTTGCTAACAGGACTCAGTAAAACTACACTCTTTACTGGTCCTACTGGCTGACCATAAACCAGTAAAAGAGCCTTTCTTGCTTAATTCCCCCTTCCTACAGAGGTACCCTGTCCACGCTAGCGCTTTGTAATTTTTTTCATAGTAAAGGCTGTTTCTAGATAAATATTCTGTGTTGTAATTGTGTTTGTAGCTAGCATGGGTCAATGCTCCAGCGTGGATAGGGTCCTAGGAACCACCCTGTGAAAGTCTGGGATAAGAAATATCTCCATCGCACTGAAATTTGAAATCCTCATCCTGGAGAGCAGTGCTGAACCTGAGCTAATAACCACTATAAGCCAGCAACAGTGTCCACATTATACAACATCCACCTACCTATTTACAATAATTTTCCATGGAGAAATTGTTGGTGTTTCACTGTTACTTACTCATTAGCACTCAGTCAAATTGCATTTTTGCTTTAGTTTTCTTTTTTGTTGTTGTCTTTTTGTTTTCAAATTCTGAAAAGAGGTTTCAGTGACTGACAACACCTGTGAATATTTATATGGAAAAAAAAGCATTAAAGAACAAAAGTTTCCATCTTCTTTTTAAGTTGCAGATTCAAAGCCATAATATCTGCAGTGTTCACAGAAAGTGGTCTGTCAGTGTTCATAGCTTTGAATCTCAGCATTCTTTTTTTCTCTAGAACATTTTGTCTGCCACGTTATGCATGTAGTTCACTGTGCAACTGCATTCATGTGCTCAAGACCATGCTTTGATAAAATAAATGTATCTTACTGTTACATTAAAGATAAGACATCTTGTCAGTTAGCTCAGAAATAAGAACGAGGTAATCATTATGTGAAAAAAAAAGACTGTTTTAGAGCACAACCCAGCATCAAAGCTAAGAGCAAATAACACCTTCAACATACAGCTAGTGTGGATCCTCAGCTGGTATAAACCATGGTTGCTCCACTGATCTCAGTGGAACACCCACTGTTTACACCACCTGACTTTACCTATATATCCTCTCCATTTTGCCTACTTGATAGCATTACTGTAAAACGCCAAGGCCGTGTAATTAAGCAAGAGCTCAGCACTTCCTTCATAGTTACTGTTCCTATCACTGTAGCACCCAAAGGGCTTAGTCAAAAACCAAGACCCTTTTTGAGGTAGGTGCCGTGAAACTGTTGAACAAAAAGACACTCCCATGGGCCAGACGCTGTGGCCAGGTTTTCAGAAGGCTTCAGCTCCACCATCATCTCACCACAAGCAATAGGAACCACCGCCTGGTCGGCCCTTTGGAGAATCAGACTTTAAAGTAACAGGAGCAAGACATGAGCTATCTCATCCCTCATGCAGCACTAGCAGCTTGCACCCTCTGGCCCTGACCTACAGCCCAGGCAACTTCCAGTAATGCCCTAGGTAAAACAGCATTTTGGAGAACGGGCGGTAGCCAGAAACCTAGGTTTTAAAGAAAAAAAAAATCTTAAATAAATAAATAAATAAAACCAAGAGTTGGCTCTTAGTGAATAGCAACCTTTTAATTTCTGGATTTGTGTTCCTAAATTTGAGTCTGACCTTCCGAGTGCAACAGCCTGTCTTCAGGAGGCCGCTTCTGTCCGACCACGCTGACCAACTTGTGTCTCTTTAGCAGGATGTTTCTCAACCCGGCTGTAGTTTGGGGTACTCAGAATCTGAACTGGAGTTTACAAATACACTATCCAGCTTACACTCCTGTTATGTGTAAATACTCTGCGCATCCATTCCATTTGTGTAAAGAATAAAGCACACACAATTATAAAAATTAAGATGTATATTTCATACTAGCCGTGTCCTTGCTTATTTATTCCGTTCCAAGCCCTCAGCTGTGGTTCAGTTGTAAATGCTTGATAGAGTGTTTATAAATATGTCATGAATTTTATTATAAAATATTAAAGCATTTTTACACTTTATAGCAAATGGCTTCTTCACAAGGCATAATTTGTCTTTTTTCCTTAAAACATATTAGTGAAAGAGAATGAATACGCTCTTAATGTCTTGAGAGAGAATTGCATCTATCACACAAGACAAAGAGAAATCTGGAAATGGAAAGGACTGAGAATACAGAAAGTCTTTTTGCTTTTTTTTATTATTTTTGAATTCACTCAAAAGTAACTACTGAGAACATTCAGTTTGCTGAAGAGCTGCCACTTTTTCTCATGCATATTGGGTATCATCAACATCTTGGTCAATAATCTGGAGAGGATTTCTCTTTTTTAATTAAAGGATTTCTCCATGTTTCTGGCATCACAGTGCAGCCAGCGGGCAACGTTTTGTAATAGTTAGACACTTACAAGCAGATTAGTGGAGCAGAAACTTCAGTTGAGCTACGGGGCCCTACCAGTCCAATAACCTTGGCTTCTGTCCACCCCAGGAAAGTCTTTGCAGATGGCATGCCAGGCTCCAGGGAGGCCATGTGAACATTTCCAATTTTCGGCAGAGTCGGAAACACGACAGGGACACTGCTTTTGATAGACAGACTGTGCTAAAATAGTTCGAACTGCGCAGGACCACAGCGCTTCCATATGGCTCCGGGAGTCATAACTGACACTATCGGGAGACAAAATCTGTCTGTGGAGTTTTACATGCATAATCACAGGGATGGTTAATCATCTAAACATTCATTGTGATTCCTTCTATTTCCTGAATAGATTCGGAAGAGGGAGATCATCCAAACAGCTCACATTGATATGCAGATGAGCACAACTTAAAAAAAAAAAGTTTAGCAAGTCATTTCTGAGATATCAATGTGTTTACAGAGAGATTTTTCAAAGCAGTGAGTTACAGTCTTAGCAACAAACTGAAGTTGCTTTCTAGAGCAGCACTGCAGGAAGCAAGCAATAAATGGGTGGTTCATTATAGCCCCAGCACCTCTTGAATTAGCTTCCTCTTCTTTCTCTGGGCAAACCTGAACTCACTCCCTGGAGTACATTCTGCAAAGACAAGAGAAACTTAGAAAATTTGCAAAGTCTATTAGAAAATAGACTTTGCAAAATGCCTGGGAAACAGGAGATATTTAAAATTTCAGGAACCTGGGCATGTGGTGAATATCAGCTCTGGCATGGGCACACCTTGCCAGTTTAGGCATTAAGTATGTAAAGAACGGGTCCCAACCCTCACTGCAGTTCATAGCTGCTGAGTCATAGTGATGACAAAAGCATGAAGATTGCCCCAGTGGAAGTAAAAGCACAGTCTAGTCCATGGCAGCTGATGGTTCACGTTCGGAAATAAATATAAATAAAGGAGGCCCAAGATAACCATCCCAGCAAATGTATATGTGTGTGTGCATGTGCGTGTGTGTGCATGTGTAAAAATCTTCATCATTTTCCCTCTTATTATTATCCCACAATATCCACCTTTTCCAACAGTCACTTCACACAGCCAACCAAATACCTGGACTTGGTTATCCAGTCACACCCCTGTGGCTTGAAGGACATTGTGTCTCAACCTGAAAAATTACGTGGGACCAGGGTAAAAAAATAGGTGGACACTACTGCTACAGATGGCCAATGTCTTATCTCTCTTAGAAAAGTGACTTCACACTGATCTTCAAAGCCATTTAGGTGCCTGCTTGGGATTGGCAAGTTATTCATTTCATTATAATCATAGTGCTCAGAAGCTGGCACATAGCAAGGCAATGACACCTGGATTCCTATGTCACTTGCGGGACGGCAGCAAAATGGAGCTGCAGTTCCTAAATCTCTAGGACATATTTAAAATCTTCTTCCCCGCCACCAGTCTGCACAGCAGGCCCTTTCCTATCAAAAATCAACAATACAGGAACAGGTACTGTGAAGCTCCACCGCAGCAGGACTTGCCTACGGTCACATTGTGAAGCCCTTGCCAGCAAGAAAGGTATGGTGGAACGGGACAGTTTGGGTGGCTTGGCAGGGTCTGGCACCAATAAAACAACTGTAGCTGGACTGGTCTGCAGACCAGTTTGGAAAGCTGTGGACAAGAACAGGGTTTTCTCTGCCTAATGGAGGAGGAAAGGAGGTTTCCTTCTCGACACACTGGGGAGCTAATGGTGTGAATGGTAGCAAATGGTGCCCAGAAGAGATATCTAATTTTATTCAGCAAATAAACTGAAATATTTGCTACAGAAGCTCATTAATTACTGTCAACTACTCATTAGCCCTTAGTCTAAGCAGAAGCAGGTGGTAGCAACCAGGGAAAATGAATTAATATACATATCATATACACATTATTAGCATCATGGCAATAGGGCTGTTACAACGCTGGCAGAAAAGCAGTGCACAGCTGACCTGCACATTGCATCAACTGATCAACTGAAGTCCCAAACTAAACAACTTAGGGGGTTGCACTGCTATATGAAAATAATTAACCAAAAGCTTCTCATGATTCCTCTTCCACATTCACGGTGCTAGCGAAGAACTCACCTGGCTGTAAAGTCTGGAAATGCAATAGGGAATCCATTATAAATTGAAATGTCTTCAAGCTGCAAAACACTGGGACGGGCTTTAATCACGTAAGGAAAGTACAAAGGTGCTTGTAGCCTGGAGAGCCTCTAACAACTGCTTCCAAGAAGGCTCAGTTGGCAGCAGAACTTCCTCCAGCAACACCTCCACAAACACTGCTGAAATCCTGCCAAATCTCTGCAGGGCAAGACTAATAACATGGCAGGAAGATCTGAAAATACATCACACCAGGCTTCAAGGAAGCATTTTTAAGACCTCTATTCCCTCCCCACCATGCCTTCTTCTCCCTTTTTCCCAAGAAATGGCCTTCTGTGCCGTCTGCAGTAGCAGTTGGCCCAGTATCTGCCCAGTAACTTCAAAGTCAAAGTATAGGGTTAAAATGTCACATTTAGCACTGTATTTAAGCACTGAGAATATCAAAATTATGTCAAAAAAACTTCTCTTTTTCTTTAACAGAAATCTCTTTAACAGAAAATATTTTGAATGCTGTCATACTAATGACTCATTGAATTAACCTAAAGGGTCTGAGAGTAGATGCCCTTGCCTGTGTGCATAGGGCTTTTGCACAGGCTTTTCTGGATGCAGGAATAACCACAGCACACTGTTCCCCAGGGCTGGTAAATTCATTGGCTGCATTCTGCCTGCCTGGATATGGTCGGTTGAGATTCATTTGCTGAGTAATAGCAATACACCTTCAGTAAAACATTAGACAAACATTTTCTAAGCTTTAAACTTGCTCTAATCTCTACATAATCCTTCTTTAATAGAGCTGGGATTTGCTGTAAGTAAATATGTTTATTAGCTTGCCTCTTTTTATCAATGGCAACTGCATCATCACATTTTAGAGCTACTAGAGGAGAAGAAGCACAGTAAAATATTGCGAGGTAGTGAGTGTGAAATGGGGAAAAGCCCTGCAGATCCCTAACTCTGAGACAACTAGCAGAAGGGGCATTTCCAGTTAAATGAGGTTAGGTGTCAGTCTGAACTTCGTGGGCCAGATTTAGGGAATGGGAGTAGCTGCAGAGACCAGGACATCAGGAAAGTGAATATTGCCTTTTTTATCTGGATAAATTTGGGGCCAGGGCAGGGGCAGTAATCTCATCAACTAGTAGGTACATAAATGAGTCCTTAGGCCCCAGATGTAGTTGAAAGAGATGTATGGTGAGAGGTCTCATCTTATTCAGTGCCCGCTCCACTCCATTAACCAGCAGATATGGATGAAGACTAAGGGCCGCGCAGGCGTCCTTGGTGAACTGGTGACTAACAATCCTGAGGCATCAAAGGACCTGAAGTAAAAAAATAGAGGCAAGGCAAGTGATAATTCATAGGAAGAAACCCATCCTTACAGAAGCCTTCTCAGCTGGAAATAAATCACAATTCTCTGCCCTAAATGGAGCAGCTGTCTTCCTGGCCCAGCTGCGTGCAGAAACCGAGGCCTGCGTGCGACACTGCGTGTGCCTCAGAGGGATTGGTACCACCAAGGCACAACTCAGCTGCTCACAAACGCTTTCTAACACCCCACGAGAGCATGAAGGGCCCAGAGGGACCGTGTTTATGTCCTGGGAGCTGACAGGCCCTGACACTATGGAAGCAAGAGCAGTATAGTGCATTTGGAGATTGGTTCTGGGTGGCAGTGTCACCTGAGCCACTTCCTGACAGACTCTTTGCGAGTTTGGCATTAACCACCAGAGCTACCTCCTTCTAGTGAGCACAGCAAAAATCTCCCCATCAGCAGCCTTTGGTTAGCAATGTGCAGCAGTTCGTGTGAGCCCTTCAGTTTACAGAGCTTACACACAGCTGTAAGGGGTCTCATTCTTTATGTTTCTCCTGGGTTAGGCTCGCTGCCTGTTTGGGGTGTGACTGGTGAATGCACCTCCATGCTTGTGCATGGCGCTAGGAAGCAGGCAAGCTACCTCACTCTGTCCTGCTGGTCTGTGCTGCTGATGTGCTAGGACAGCATAGTAGGTGAGAATTAACTTAAATGGTAGACTTTTATTGAGATCTTTCTTTATCGGGAGGTATAAAAGTGGGATAAAGCAACAAACAAAAAAAGTCAGCAGAGTGAACTTTCCATTGAAAGCAAAAGCATGAAGAAATAACCTGGAGCTGAGGAAAATATGAGAACCTAGCAGTAGAGTTTAGCCATGTGGAAATCAAGCAGGAAGGGGGCTGTGAAGCTGACAAAATCACAGAGCTTGAGGGCTAAGTGTTATCAAGAGCTAGAACTGCTCACACGGAGCACTAGTCTCTTAGCATCTCCTTCTGGTTCAAGAAAAAACAAAGAAAGCCTTGATAAGCATTGAGCAGAAAATAATTTAAGATGCATTGCCTGCTCTTCTTGTCTGGCCTCTTTCCAACAGAAAAAAGGAGCATGTTTTCCCCCAGCATGGATCTGGCTTTTTAACCAGCGAGGCTGCAGCTATGGCAGCCACACTCCTGCTGAGTAGGAACAAATGAGGGCACAGAGCTTTCCTGGGAGTCCCCCAACTCCGGATGCCCTCTAAATGGGGCCTGGGATGTTCGCACATGGTTAGCGAGCTTCTCTGGGCGTTGGGTTTGCTAATCTCACAGGTCTACCTTGCTCTGGATGTACTTTACAGCGCTTGCAAGCGACACGTGTTTTCTCCAGAAGTAGTGACCCCACACAATGTCAGCTCCACCTTGCCATCAGGAATGGAGAGGTGCTAAGTGGCAGATCCACAGCATGAAGTCCCATATACGCTTTAAATCCAGGCATATGGCAGCATTATAGAAACTGGGAAAAGGAAGAGGAGAGAAAGGACCCTTTCCCAATTTTGCCCTAGCCCAGAGCTGGATATCTACAAGATCTTTGAATATGATCACACTTCCAAGTCACATGAGTAGAACCTTACAAGCAACTGTAGCCATGCTGGAAGTTAGCCGAGACAACTTGCCAGTCTCTTCTGGTTTTACTATGGAAGATATCTCCTCCTCCAAATATAAAGACTGATGTCACATTCTTCAGTCCCAGACAGGAGAATCAGTGCCATAGGCCACTCTTCCCCACAACCCACACTTCTTGTCATTTCAGGTTATTTCACAGGTGCAGGTATTACACAGTTTGTGTTATATGATGTGCTCACCTGAAGAGGTCATGGTCACTAGGAACAAGAGCAAAGTGTTGAAGGGAAAAAGCAGCACAAAAAGTTGATAATTCGGTATGCGCAAGAAATGTTGCCTTGATGACAACAACAAAATTGTCCTAAAAAACATGCTTTTCCAGCCACTTACAATGCCACGTTTCGTTCAAACAGTCTGCTCAACCTGCTGGTCCTGGGACACGTGTCAGTCCCACAAAAATAAAAATAAAAATAATAAAAAGACTTTTTGCCCAGTGTGAAATCTCAGATGTTTGGCTGAGTACCAAATAGAGACAGAAAGCTGACTGTAGTAGGACATTTCATAGAGAAATAATGTCCCAAAAATGTCAGGTCAGAAATGTCACATATTTTGACATTCAAGACCCAGAATAGATATTTCAGTCTGCTAGACCACAGCAAAACATTTCAGACTACAGCTAAACCATGTCAGCTGGTGATTCCTTTTTTTAGGAATCATTAACCATAAAAACATCTTTAAAAAAAGAAGTCTTTTGGTCTGGATAATTTTGAATTAGATGAACCCAGTGTCTAATGGAAGAGAAAAAAATTGTTCCAGACATTGTGATCACATTTGCTCAGTCTGCTAAGAAGTTTGCACAGTGGATTATGAAGTTTTTTATGTGGTATAGGCACTGAGAGAGATTTGTGAGCCATTAGCAAGAAAATGTACCATATACTTACACAGATCAATTCCCATCAAGAAATGAAAGTAGGAAATAGATTACAAGTATGTTACAGAGTAGAGGTTAGAAACTTTTACAACCCAAATGGTAAGGTATATTTGAAGTGAGCCGAAAAATAAAGCACAGCCTGGAAATTTAAAGACCTAGGTAGCTCAGCCTTGCTTCTCAATAATGTTTTTTTTAATCTAAATTCCCTTTTTCACACCCATCATTGCCTCTGTATTTAGTAGGAAGCAATGTTTCTTACATATGAGCCTGTGTGAATTCCCTGTTCCTAAATGAAAAATTGCATAAGTTAAAGACAATGCTGCAAAATGGTTCAAATTTGTATGTCACCTCCAACACAAGCAAATCTGCCTTCCCTGCAGGTATGTTCTCTTAGTTTTGTTTTGTTTTGTTTTTCCTTACTGTCGTATTACAGGCCTCAAGAATACAGAAAATAATTGAGGAGCCCCAGGGCAATCATATTTCAACTTCTTCATCTGAGGTCACAGGGAGACAGTACCATAAGTCCAGAGCTCCACACCTCCAGGCACAGGGACTGATAGAAGAATGTGAGAAACAACTTTATGACATTACTGTTGGTCAAGGCTTGTAGCCTATGTGTGTGTGGGAGATGCTGATGATATTTCAGAAGCTTGAAAAAAAGTTTCAGAAAATATTAGCAAGATGTTCTGAAAAAAGAAAAAAAAGCAAAATGACAGGCTTAAAAATCTAGCAAAATAAAGACCTGTTGAAATACAAAGTGCCATTTTTCATCAGAGATCAAGTGAAGCTTAGTCTGCATGTATTTTTGTTAACAGTACACTTTTGCTGTTTCTCACTTGCTTCTCAAGTATAATAATAATTTTATATGATTTTCTGCCAGAAGATTGCCCAACAACCTGCTTTTTCAGCAAAGGAATGCAATGAAAAAGTACTGTTTATCTACTACATTTTTTGAGCTGTTAAGCTTTTCAACTAATAATAAAAAGTGTCAATCACATTTTTAGCTGAGGAAACATGGTCTTGATTGTATTCAGGTTATTTCTTTTGTCAGTTACTGCCACCCATCAGTGACACATTATTGCCAGAGCTGAGGGCAGATTTCAGGTTCATTTGAGTTTTCCAGGGAAACTTAAGCCTAAATGTGGTTAGAATTCTAGTTGCTGGTTAAACACTCATGTACATTTTTGTTTGTTTTTAATAAAGAACTGGTCATTTTAAAAGCCATGGCATTTTCCCTTTTCAGTCATGAAATTCAAGCATTGCAATCTGATATGTTAAATCTAAAGCACAGCTTTGAGGAGAAAAAGACTTGTCCAGCTTCAACCTCCTGGGATCAGTCCTGGCCTCAGGTTGATTCTGGATAATTTTGCTGATATGTTTCTCTTTGGCTTGCTGGTCTTTAGAACTTCATGAAAATTCACAACACACTGGTGAGCTGATGTGATTATCAGGAAACAACAAGAGGGAGAGAGGAAAGGCACGTGCTGAGAAGGTAGTTCCCAAAGGCTGATCAGCTCCAGATACCGTTGAGTCCACAAGAACCACAACCTCAGGACACCAAGAGTTTGGCCAATCTGTGCATGGTCACTAGCACCAGCAAGGGATGGTAGATGACATCTAAGAGGGTGGTGACTGCTATATTCATGATTATAGACAGCCCTGATAAACCAGAGGACTTCTTCATTGAGGGTTTTTCTAAACACCTACCAAGAAGTCACAAGCACAAAGTACAACCTGCCCTTCTGAATGCACAGCTGGGATTTGTCTCCCAGCCACTACTCCAGCCAGGTAATTATGATCTTGTGAGTGAATAAGTGAATGTGCTTTTTGAATTAAATATCTGCTATTAATTATAACAGTTTGATTCTGTTAAGTCTAATGGATTATTGCTAACAAAATCAAGCATCCTGAAGAATATTGCATATTATCTGTGCCTCTCCAACAATGCAGTCCCTTGTCAGGAAAAAGAGAGTTTACAGCTACATGAGCAGCTATAGTGAACCCTGTATTCACATGCTGGAAATTTTTCGGCTATGTTTATTATCAATTTTGTCTATTCCATTAGCACCTAGGAGCTTCAACCATCATAAGATCCCATTAGGCTAAAAGAGCTGCATCATAAAGCAAAGGCTAAAAGATATGCCATGTCCTGAAAAGGTTATGTTTAAAGGCAGTTGAGATCAACAAAGGTAAGTATATTCAGTGCAGGACGGAGGAGTATGAACAGAAGATGGTAAGATTTTCAAAGACATTTTGGTGCCTACCTATTCACAGAGTCTTCCTGCCATGGTTGTGAAGATCACAAAATTACTGGGGCTGGGGGATCACAAAATTACTGGGTCACTTCTTACAGTGGCTTCTTACAACCTAAGCAATTGACTTTCCCCTTCCTCTTCTGCATTTTGAACACGAATGGGCTCTCAAAACGGCTCACTCCTCAGCCCCATACACAGTGCATGGAAGAGGAGGGCAGAAACTTGGGGCCAACATTTAGATGCTTTTCAGACACCAGTAAGTTATGAGGTGGATCATTTCTAGATGTAAATATTCCCAGAAATTTGAGTACCAACACTTCTGGTGAACCCTCTTGCTCTGGGCCCAGAAACAGACCCCAAACTAATCATTTTCAGAAATGTAACTGCTGCTCAGAGTTGCGTGTGTCTCACCAAAATCACATAGTCTGCTGCAATACCCAACAAGAACTGGCGCTACTTGAAAAACACCACTAGATGCACATCTGTGCTGAAACACATGAAAAATGAGATCATTTAGGGGTGATTAACAGTGGATATCTTCTTGTCTGAGCCGGGAAATGATTCTAACTCACTGTGCCTGTTCTCGTAGTTTAGCAGAAGAAACTTCCCTTCTGTACTTTCAGGTGAAATCAAATGATGAAGGAAATGGAATTGACCTTTACTAAGTATTCTTCTCCCCCACCTCTTTCAGAAAATTAGGGCATCCAAGAGCACATGTGTATGTTTTTATCATAGCACAAGGCAAACCCCCAAAACTGCAGCCTACAGTTTTTTTGAATTGGTGAAAATGACATTTCTCTGAAGGAAGCATCAAGAAAAAGAGGAGAAAAATACATTATATTTATAAATAGAGAACAATCATAAGTCACCTTACAGCAAGAATGTTCTTAGCTTCTGTGTCTGCATGAATTTTTAATATGCTTTGTAACTTGGCAAATCTCATTGAATAACATCCCTGCAAAGGCTGCCTGCTTTGTAAAGTCTCTGAAAACCTAATCCTTCCATAGAGAGTAAAATAATTAAAAATTGAACAACAGGTCACAAAATAGATCTATACCCTAGTCCTGAAATACATTTTCATGCAGCTTTTATATTGACACCAATGCTCTTGTAACTTTAGATCCTTAATTTTCTGCAAGCCAACAGACATCCCTGGTTTCTTGTTTTCTTAGTAGCAGTGGGGTTCTTCACGTGATGGAGTATCTCTTACTGGGGGTTTTAGCAAGCTCAATACCGCATGCTCAGTAGCTCCATTTCACTGTGACCCTAACAGCTTGTAGCATCTCAAGGACTAGTTGTCTTTGCAGACCAACTCCTGTTTCAACCTGTCTTTGCAGCAAAGATGTAATTACGCCTTGCAGGAAATATAGGAGTTACTACCATGGCAGTGTTGATCCAAATGCAAAATATAGGCATTCAGGAAAAAATAAAACAGGGTTGAGGAAAGGCTTACATGGGTGTTGATGAGCATCACTGCTTCAGAAATGTTTTTACTTTTTAAAAGCATTTACCTACAAATATATCCAGCCACTGCAATTGCTATTTCTTCTTTCCTGGGCCTTAAAACTTCATGGGCTTGTGGCCTTGACCTCTCTGGAGGCAGGCTTGGTTTTCAGATAGGTTATCTTAACAGCTACACCCCCTTTACATACAACATCAAATGAGGTACCATGATCAAGGTGGAGGCAAGGACTGCACAGTCAGACCTGGCGCTGCATTTCTCTGTCACCTTTTACCACCGGAGTTATGGTCCTAATGGCACAGACTGAGAAAGAGCAAGATCAGGCATAAATATCTTTAATCCCTGACTCTGTCAACACTGTGCCAAGGTACTTTTCTGTTAGCATGCTGCTGAGCAGCGCTGTCAGAAAACGTATGGCTCCTTAGATTTATTAAGTTAGGTTCAAAGTGAGTTAACACGATGCTTCCAGTATTAAAGGATAATATACAGGTTGTTCGGGTGGTTGCCTTTCTTCCTGAGAATGATGCCATATCTCTTTCTTCACTGTTTCAGCAAGCACTTCCTATCTCCTGCCTCTAGACATCACTGAACTAATGCTGTTTGCATTACGGAGCTCTCTTGCTGTTAAAAGAACTTGCTGTCTGGCTCATCTATTTCCACTTTACCCTGGGAACATTTAGAGGACAGGGATGATCTTGTTAGGTGGATGATGGATAGAAGCTCAGAAGATTTTAATTCTACTCTGACTTTTTCCATATCTCAGATTCCCTATCAGGAACATATGAGTGCTAAAATTAACCCTCCTGTAACATGTTTGATAACATGTTTGATAAATGTTGAAATACTGGTATGACATATAGACAAATCTTAAACAATAATAATAATAAAAAAGATTTAAATTAAAAAAAAAATGCTTAGAATTTTCATTCATGCATGGTGGAAGTGAACAAATGAGAAAAGCAGCCCTAAGTTGCTTTTGGTCTCAGCTCTGTCTGGGCCCTTATCCAGTGCACATCAGAGGGAATTCTGACAGTCAAAAGCTCTCTTGATGTCACCCCATGCAACCACCAACTTGTGAAACCAAACTTACACAGAAGCATAGTCTCAGTTTTCAAATACTGAGCACATTCGGCTTAGTATTTTTAGGCCAAGCCAAATCAGTTGCACTGTTTGATATATAATTAACTCTCTCACCAAATGTAACATTTTTTTGATTTTATCTAAGCATCATTGAAAAAGCTGAGAAAATTCTGCCTTTGGAATAGTGTGCCCTTGAAATAGCAACGAATCTGAGCAAAAACATATGCAAGCTTACCCAGTCAGTGGTGCAAGTTATATACACCGGCTCCCATGCTCATTTTCCATTGCTATGTTGCCTTAAAGAAAGAAAAAAATAAATAAAATGTGCAATTCCAATGTCTTTCGGCCTTGGGAGAGTAGCAGATGTTGCCTTTCCACACTGCTGGCAAGCAGGGTGAGCAACACAGAGGTTTCTGTAACTTCCTGGCAAGCCTTTTGGTCATCCTTTCAGCACCTATGAATGAGGGGAAATGACTAGATGGGCAAGGTCTCATTTGCCGTTAGTTCTCAGAGCACGCTGGAGACACCCAAAGAGCACACACTGACCTGAAACGTATGGTGGACCAGAAGCTAACTGACAATACCTGGACTACAGTTCAGCTGACCTAGGTTCGGAAATTAAGTGCTCAGAAACTGCCAGCATCTCTTTGGCAAGACAGATGGATTCACTAAATGTGTTAGGTACCTTGAGCCTAGACACATGGAGTGAGAGAAGAATGGCAAGGCAGAACGATCACTACTATCTGTCCCAGATGCCATTTCCAGTCATGGGTTAAGGCCTGATTTATGAATTTTTCCTCCTACAATACCCTGACATGATGGTGACAGTGTCCATCACTGAGCACCCATATGATGTAATCTGTTCTCTTAGGTCCTAAGGGGACTCTTGCTTAAGGGTGTGGGTAGAAGTAATAGCAATTGATGCTCCTGGTTTCTACTAATAAGAACTGTTTGTTAAAAATGTTACGCTTATTTTCCAGTATTACCTGCCATGTCAGCAGGTGTTGTAATTTCTGTTGTTTTCTTCCTCATTAGTGGAAAGCAAGCCAAAAGATGAAACATGCAGTCACAGCTAGGAAAGAGTTCCTGAAAGCAGCTTTCTCTCTGTAATTCTACTCCACATTGAGAAGACATTGGCTCTTTAGAGAATCCTGAACTCATCAAATATTTGTATCTCTCATTTCAACATCTAATTGATTATACCTGCAAGAGCTTTAAAAAAAGCAGCTTTCATGTTGGGTCAAAATGCCACAGGTAATGCTATGCAACATTTCTGTTTTAAACTGACTTCTGCCATTTCGTGCTGTACTTCTTGCTTTTTAAAATGTTTCTCTCATAAGTGGAATACGTGAAAATAATGTCACATAGCTTATCACATTTTTAAAGCTTTTAACCACTCACAAATCTCCTCTAGACCTCTATCCTTCACCATTATCAAGCAATGTTTGGCCGTCAACCAGGTCATACTCTACTTCCAATGAGGATATTGTAAGGGATTTTAGTCACTTGTTAACATTTTCTGTGCTTTATTTCTTCCACTTGCACCCCAAGAAAAGGTGATAGCAATACTTAACTTCCTCTTTTTTTTTCTTATAAGTGCACAAGTACTGTGAAATAGAGGTAGGCTATGAGTACATGCTTCCTCACCTACAAGCAGACAGGGCTGCAATCTCTACTGGGGCCGGTAGGCATTGCTGTTATAGAAATCAGAGAATCACAGAAAGGTTGAGGTGGGAAGGGAGCTCTAGAGATCATCTAGTCCAACCCCCCTGCTCCAGCCCCGGGAGCACGGGGCACAGGGTGGCATCCAGACGGGTTTGGAAGATCTCCAGAGGAGACTCCACAGCCTCTCTGGGCAGCCTGTGCCAGGGCTCTGTCACCCCCACAGGAAAGAAGTTCTTCCTCACATGGAGATGGAACTTCCCGTGTTTTAATTTGTACCCATTACTCATTTTCCTGTCACTGGCCACCACCTAGCAGAGTTTGGCCCCATCCTCCCTACATTCACCCCACAGGTATCTGCACATATTGACTAGATCTCCCCTCAATCTTCTCCAGACTAAACAGGCCCAGCTTGCTTAGTCTTTCCTCATGCAATAGATGCTCCAGTCCCTTAACCATCTTCATAGCTCTACACTGGACCCTCTCCAGAAGCTCCACATCCCTCTTGCACTGGGTAGCCCAGAACTGCACACAATACTCCGAATGATGTTAATGTGCTGCCTCTAGGCATATTGACTTTCACAGAGAGGGGAAAGACTTATGAAAACAGCCTCAATTGCTGTTGCTTTTCTTGTGTGCATGTTGCAGAACTATCTCACTTACAAGCGTGTAAATGCAGTCCTGATGTAATATACACAGGCAAACTCTATATACACTGGTAAACTCTGCAGACATGTTAATGTTAGATCTGCAACTACCCATTTCTCCTCTACACTCACCAATGTTCAAGGTTTGGATGAGAACCTACTGATTCCACAGCATGTCCTACCAGTGCATCCCCAATTAAACTCACTCCTATACTGCACTCCCATGAAGCAGGTTAGATGAGAAGAGTGGAGTGGCAAGAGGAAACAATAAAAGGAAATTTCAACTGTAGAGTGAGTTCCTTTGGACTATAAATCTGTTTCCAGACTAATTTTGCCGGAGGTTAATTGCTATCTTTATTTAAAATATAAAATAGGTGAAGTCATAGTAAACAAAATAGAGAAGAATTTTATTCTGGAAGGATGGACTAGGGGAACTATGGTGTTTGTGCTCTGATTCTTATTGACCATTTTATTCTGGAAACAGGGTAAAGTGCTACACTTGCTCAGAGAAACACTAAGTAACAAAAAGTGGAAAAAAAATAACAAAATATCTTTTTACTATAACAAGGAAATGCTGCATGAGCAACTGGGGGGAAAAAATGACATGAACAATAAAACAGTATAAAGCAAGACTGTGTTTCCTGCGTTTTTCTAATATATTTACCTTGTCGTAATCCCACTAACTTACACGGAGTTATTCTTGATATGCGCCTAGGTGTAAAGAGGGGTATATAGGTACAAGTGTAATTAAAAAGCTGAACTATAAAGAAATATCTGGGAAACATTTTCATCTGCTCAGGATTCATATGCCATTTTTGGATCTCACTAATCACACTTGAAAAATACATGAAACACACATGAAAATAATAAGTGGGTTAAGGACTGAATTCTATTTAAAGAAAAAGTATTGTTTTTCCCTGGACATCTTTTCTCAGTGATAGAAAACAAGTAACTAAGCAGTTTGAAGGCAAGCTGTATAACATGGGCAGGGAGAACAAAGTTTGCTGCATACAAAGCCAGCCTGCCTTGACAGGGCTTATTGGCTCTGGCCAAGGCAAGCCTGGCTTCCTGACTGCTGCTGTCCTACAAAGCAATGGGGAATGCTCTGCAGGGTCACTTCAGTGGCTCATGTATGGTGGCCGCTTTTCTTAAGAGGAAGAAATAGCTCCAGAGAAGCACCAGGGCCAAGCCAGCTCTCTGTTCCCTCAATGCATCCTATAGTGCCTCGCTGAAAGGACAAGGTAGGTTGGGGACCCCGTTAATGGACCAGGCTAAGAAAAATACTGAGGCATGTGCTCAGATTTAAATGCATGTGTTAGAGATTTGCAGCAATGCAAGCTAGGAACTTGGTTCTTATGTCAAGTAGAAGCAAAGTGAAAGAAATAGCTAAACCAAAGTTAGCTTTTCTTCCGTCCAGGGAGAAGGTGGAGAACAGAAAAGGCTGACCCTGAGCCTTTACTTCTTTCTGAATTGACTTCTGCAAATTACTGAGTGCTCTCTTGCAGCTATGGGCCCCATATTTGCTGTCTGAAAGGTACCCCACAATGCAGAAGCCAGCATACCAGTGACATCTGATTTTAATCTGCAGCCTCAGGGCTGCCAGAATCACCTACATTCCTTCATTTCCTTCTTTCCTTTCCTTCTTTCCTTTTTCCTTTCCTTTTTTCTTTCCTTTTTCCTTTCCCTTCCCTTCCCTTCCCTTCCTTCCTTCCCTCCTTTCTCACTCACTCACTCTCACTCTCTTTCTTTCTCTCTTTCTCTCTGTCTTTCCATCTTTCTCTCTTTCTCTCTCACTCTCTTTCTCCCTTTCCTTCTTTCTTTCCAGTGGGTAGAAGTTCTGTTTAAGAGCACAATGTAGCAGCTGCGCTACTGTGTGGTGCTAACACCTGGCTGGGATAGAGATACAGAGAGCAACAAGCAGTTGGAAATGTGGTGAGCCCACCAAAGGAATAGCAGTGTGCAGTCCCAGAGCAGGGACCACTAAAAGGCCATCACTTATAGAGCCACATCATGTTTTCCTTAATTGCTGTCTCCTCTAGGAGTCCAAGGTTCTCTTTCCATGTATGTAGTGTCTGGCTCTTCCACAAGTGTCATGGATAAGACATCACGAGGCAGGTCAGCAGAGCAGCTCTCTGCTTCTTATTCTTCCACAAGACATCTATAGACAGAAGTCTCCTTTTCATATTTATTGTGGCAAAGATTTCACCCAGACAGTTCTCCTTCCCACATGTGGGTGGTAAAGCCATCTCCTGCTCCTCTCAGCTTCTCATGCGCTCAGAATGACAACTCAGCTCTTGACCCTTGGTTAGCAGATGAAGCAAGAAGTAGGTGAGGATAAGCAGAATTGAAGCTCTCTCTTCAGAAGTAAAAAGATTCCTCAGCAAAACCTCAGTATCAGAAAATATCACACAATGTCACTGAAGTTCTCAAAATCACTAAAGGTGTTGGGAAAATGCCCATAGGGGATTGCTTTATGTTTTTTTTTCCCCTAATTTAGCAAGTAAAAGTAACCCAGCTTCTTACAGATCTTAGTGCTATCTACAACTACATAACAGAACAGTGCAGAGAAGATGGAGTTAGACTCTTCTTAGAGATTACACAATGATGGACACAAGTTGCATCATGAGAAACACCAGCTAGATATGATTTTTTTTTCAGTCATAACGGTGATTAAACATTGGAGCTAAGACCCAGAGAGGCTGTGAAATCCCCAGCCTTGGAGATATTCAAACGTGACTGCTCCAACAACACTGAGCAATCTGCTTTAGATTTGATGGGAAGTCTGACTTCTGGACGCCTCTTCCAATCTAAATTATTCTTGGGTCATATTATTCTTATATTCCCATACCTTGAGACTGAGAAGCTGAGACAGACCTTTTTATTTATGTGTTTGTTTGTTTTCTTGTGGCAATGGAACACAAGGTTCAGTTTTCTATTTTTCGACCTGAAGTTGAAATTTTGCAGTTTCTCTTTGCAAATTGTGGAGGCATTTCATTAGTTTGTGTCAGAGCACACATTCCTTCATGTGCATCGCTGCAGGGCAGATGCACTGCTGTGTAATCTGTGGGAATATATTTCCAGTATGAACTACTCCTGTTTCAAAAGGAACATGACAAGAAGGAATAAACAAGGAAGAAACAGGAAAGAACCAAAGTAAAATCTTCATAACACGCAGAATGCAAATATGGCTCAGAGCTCAATACACAGTGTACAGCATCCAGCTCTTTAGATATTTGAACATTTATTTCCATGTTTGCCCTTTGCATTTCTGACCTGGAATTGTGGATGCTGGCACTGTGCATCCCTGCGCACTGGGTGTTACACATCTCCTCCCTCCTGCTCTCCAGTGTAATGGCACGAGTGTAAGGACATTTCTGCTGCAAAGAACAGGCAGGAAGACAAGAAGGTAACACTTCTTAAGCATCCCCTTCCTGGAAGGGCTGCACTCCCACGAGTCCAGTATACTTTGCCTGATGGGGAGGTATGGGGGAAATGCACCATCCAGGCCTCCACCGGAGCCCATAGACATGGTGGTTGGGACATTTGAGACTCACATGGCCCAAAACTAGGCCAGCAGTTACAGAATGAGGACCCCAGCTGTTATACTGCTTTTATTTTGCTTAAAAACAGACTGGCTGAGGACAGTTTGGCATAAAAGCCTGAATAAGGATTTGGGGCAATGGGTGGTATTCAGATCAGCTCCAATATTTAGGTGGAATTTATTGCCTACACTCAAGAGCAGTACTCAGACTGAGTTTTATCTAGGGCCCCCTAAACTTGTCAGCATTTAGCAACTTATAGGCACCGTGGTGTTGCTGCAGCACTCTTTAAGCACCTAAACATGTCTGATCACCTCCAAGAAAACACTGTAATAGCTCAAAGCCATGAATCCTAAGGAGCTTAATCTGTTCCTTACATCCAGAATATTCCTGGTGCAACTGAGCAGCATTGGCCAAAGAAGATCATCTCCCACGTAGCAGTTGAAGGACAAGAAATCGCAGAACCCCCTGCAAGATCAGAGAAAGATGCTGCAAGAACAAATCTCTTTGTGAACAGAAATGCACTTGTTCATTTTCAATCACTAAATTAAGAGAATAAGGAAAGGTGTACCTATTTTCTCTGAAAGGTATTTGTGGAGGCGTTTCTTTGAATGGCCCTGTCTTGTTCAGACAGATAGGAAGGAGTATGTTGCTAACAGCATAGCTTGTGACAGGGGAGATCTTAGGAAGGATCCCTGTATTCCCTGCTGTTTATTCCAACAAGAACATAGCAAAGTGAATTCATGGAAGCATACAATTTTATGATAATGGCACTAATAAGGCTCCTAGTGATGCTAAAGTTTTACCATGGAACATTTCTGATTAATAAATAAATCATATTAAATAAGAAATGAAAACATCAGAGGACTTTGAATAGCCCATTAAGGATATTAGGAGTGCGTTGAGTAACAGACTCACTACTATTATCCCATCTGAAAATAGTGGGAATTTTTACCCCTGGCTTTCCATGGAGCACCAGCAGCTTCAGACTGCTATCACATGCTATTCTTCTCTCTACTGACCCTAGAAAGCCCTGTAGCCTGTGAATGCTTCTTGTGAACTTTTGCCAATTAAAAGGTTCTGTTCATAATGATCAGAAATCATTTCTGGGAAATGCAAAGAAATGCTAGCTCTATTTTCTGGTTGCTCCCATAGACAGAATGTTAAAAGGGTTGGATGATTTTGTGACCAGTATTACTTAATATTCATATTTAGATAAGGACAGTCAAATCTCTTCTTTCTGGCTATTTTCCCTGGATTCAGGAAAAAAATCTTCATCACTGCACAGCTACACATCCTAGGGTGAGTTTTCAACATTTAGAAGAAAAATCTACTGACAAGTTTGATTATTTAATTTAGGATGCCAAAACCTATTCTCCCATTCATCAGTTAATACTATTATAAATTATGCAAGATTATTATTATTTATAAAAAAAGAAAACAAGATAGTCCTGCTGAGAGAGACAGTTCTGGTGTCTCCTCCTGTGGGAAAGCCCATCATTTGATCCTGATATTGCCAATATGCAATTAATCTCTTGCAAACTGAGACTGCAGATTCTCACTGGCAACACACAGCAAACCATTTCAATCTCATATGTCTTTCAGAAGCAAAAAATTCTCACCGGCAGCTAAGGAAGTTTTATTTGTCTGTTATGGAAATACTCTGCCATGACATTTGCAGTACACTGCTCTATTATTAAAGAAAAACTGGCTAAGCTATTTTTGCTAACAAAATAGCATGGCTTTTATTTTGCTCACAAAATGACAGTTACATGATTCATGAGGAATTATTGTATATCATATTGTCTTTCCATACTGTATAAAAATATCTTTTCATCTACAGTGTTAATTTTCCAGATTCCACTGAGAGAGTTCAAGCCACCAAATATTCTTGAATGCTTTCCAGTTATGTATAAAGCCTCTGATTTGCTATATGCTGAGATGCACTTACATCAAATTTTACCAAAATCTGCAATCCAGTGTTACAGCAACCTGGATACTGTTATTGCTGGTCCTTGACCTCCTACAGGAGCACAAAGGCTTCCATAAGCCATTGTAGCACTTTTGCCTCATAGCACATTTTGCTGCAATGAATAAAACTTTGAGCTTAATCTAGATTTCCTAAAGCAGACTGGGGGAATTGAGGCAGGAGGAATTGAACTGCCCAGAAAAGCATAGGTGAAATTTAAACTGACTGCTTTAAACAACATACAGAGACCATCTTTAAGATCCTTGCAAAATGTTATGAAAACTCTACAGCTCACGGAGTATAGTAAGAAAAAGAAAAAAAAAAAACTATAGCAGGGCAACAGCACAGGGCTCCTAAGCAGTACAAGGTAAATAACATCCCACTTCTGTGGCCATCCCTGATATGTTTTGATGTATCATCACAAAGAACCAGCAAATCTATAATGAAATCCATACAAGCCATGAATCACATTAGTTGTATCATAAAATCTTTCACAATTTTCAACTACAGGAAACTTTTCTTCTCAGAAGAGTAAGTAGGGAATTTTCATCAAAATATTTTTGACTGAAAATTCTCTTTCTGCAAAATCTAAGAGTTTCTTTGGTGATAAAATTTTAATTTCTCGCTGAGACCAGTGATGCTGAATATGCTGTTTTGAAATCTTCCAGCTGCCTGAGCAGCTACAGCATCTCTTAAAAGATGCAGGGCAGCTGATTTACCCCACATGCTGCATTAACAGTGCTCTTAATTTAGCCATCCCTCAGCTCAGGCTAAAGCACATTGGTGCATCCCAGGACACATACTGAGCTGAATCCAAACTCTGTACCATGTTTTCTACCTTAGAAAGTGTATCTTTTGAAAAATGATGTAAACAAATATCAAATAATCAAATACTGATATCAATCAATAGCCAAATTTCAACAACTGATACCAAATACTTGCATTTCCAATGGAAATGATTCTCAAGTCCATTGTTTGAAACTTTGAAAACAAAACTGTGATTTTCCTGAGAAACAAAAGAAACAGTATCAAGTAAAATGTTACAAATATTCAAACATAGGTGGCAAATTATTATACTGCAAACTGTTTCACTACGAGTTGTCCAAGGTAAATGTGCCTTATAAGCAATGTGAACTTTTCACTACTGTTCCTGTATCATCAGTGTGATGAAGCACACAGCTACAGTGTGAGAGCATGAAGAAGTTAATACGGCAGAGGGGAGGCTGAAGCAGCCAACTTTTTCTTCAGTATCCAAACTGTGATCAAAGTCTTCTCTTTGGAAAGTCAAGAAATAAAATTGAATGAGTCTAAGAGAAAGGAGAGGGCTCTCTAGCTGGCAGTAAGTCAAGACCAGGCAATAATGACAAATGGCCACAGGAGGTAACTCACAGACAGTGGTCTGCTTTGCCGCCCAGGAAGTTATTTGATGTATTGTATCTGTCTGTGACAGACCCAAGGATGTTGTTCTTTGTATATTTTGGCAAAACTTGTGTCGCTTGCCATGTCAATAAAATATAACTGATTTGGAAAGAACTGAGTCTTTCCAACTGCTGTCATGAACCATCAAAACAACATGTTGCTCATATATACTTTTCTAAACTTTATTGGCTTAAGCCATGAAATAGACCAAATAGCTATGAGTAAATATTTCTGCTTTCATGTCACAAGGGAGTAACTACAGCTAACAGAGGGGATGATCAACATTTTCCAGCTATATTGATTGTGAGGGAATCTAGATAAGCTCTGAGTCTCTGAGTAGTTTTTAGACAGCAGAAGTTAGCTAAGATGAATCTCACCTATGGAAACAACAGAGCTCTTACTGCAGCCATGGGAATAGGAAGAAATTGCTCTCTCAGAACAAAAGCTTGGACTATATCAGATGAGAGACCATTTCTCAGTATACCTGAATTGTACAAGCAGCAGGGTATCTGAAAGAGTAGTGCCTAATTCATGCTCTTCTGTTTGCTGGTGAAATAAAACTCCTGCTTTCATCTCTGACTGCAGCTGCACTGAGATCTGAAAATAGTTCAGTCTGTTTTAGAGGTGGTTGAAGAGTCCCAACAGGCTTGGGCCCTGTTGGAAAGGGATACTCCATCATAAGGAATATACAGTATGGTTAATACACACAGAAGCAGACCATTTCCACTAAGTTGCTTTTTTTTTTTTCTTGTCATCACAGCTGTGCTAAAAGGCTTCAGCCATAAAGCCCCCATTATTGTGAGTACCATGGAAAGGATACTCAGTTTATAGATAAGAAGGAAAGACATAAAGAATGAAATTCATTGCATCTATCTTTTAATAGAAGGATTCAAGCAAGGGCATCTCCATTTACATGGCTGTGTTTCTGTTATTGCTTGCATATAGTTATTGTTTGCATCAAGTGTCATATGAGACATTTTATGGTACCTCATCCAGACTTCAGTCACTAATTCAGTAGGATGTAACTCTCCCATAAGCCTTGTGTTATATTTGCCAAGCCCATGTAGATGTTTCAGGTACCCTAGAGCCCTTCAAATGCCAGTTGGTGACTTTGTGTGGGCAAGAAAATTGAGTGCTAGGTCTTCAAACCTCCCATGCAGTCAGTGGCTGTGATTCAGCTGGCCTGTTCCTGGGCACATACTTTGATGTAAGATGAGTTGCCATCTAGACTCTGCTAATTGTTATCAGTGAGAAGCAGGGTTGAATTCATCAGGATGTCTACTCTAGAGAGCCCGAGTTATCTACATGGGGTAGGTATACATACTGCATCATATCAGCTATCTGGAACAGGAGCTGGAGGCCAGGTGGAAACAGTGGGACATCTCCAATGATCACAGATGCCTACATCTGATCAACTGCAATGAGCTCTTCAGACGCATCATGAGTGCTTACGTACCTAGCTCACAAGAACACCCAATCCTGCAGATATCTAATATTAAGTGTCTTAAAGTTAGCTCTACCTCACCCAAAGGGTCCTGCTCACTTGTTAAGAGAGGCACCTAGTGGCATTTGAGGCATCCTATCCAAACTGGCCCTGGTTGCCATTCTTAAAGGACAGATGTCTCCTATTGGCCTTGTGCCTTCCCTGTCAACCCCATGCTGATGTCTCAGATGCCTAGAGCACTTCAGATAACGTTAAAACCTTGATCTGGTTAACTGGGTTGTGCAGATGTCTATAATGTGGTTATAAAACTAAAAGAGCTAACGATTTAAGGTTTGCCTTATAACCAATGGTACAAAATATGTGCTTGCCCTCGTGGTCAAGAAGGCCAATGGGATCCTGGGGTGCATTAAGAAGAGCATCTCCAGCAGGTCCAGGGAGGTGATCCTGCCCCTCTACACAGCCCGGGTGAGGCCACATCTGGAGTACTGTGTCCAGTTCTGGGCTCCACAGTACAAGAGGGATGTGGAGCTGCTGGAGAGAGTCCAGCGCAGGGCCACAAGGATGATCAGGGGCCTGGAACATCTGCCCTATGAGGAGAGGCTGAGGGAGCTGGGCCTGTTCAGCCTGGAGAAGAGAAGACTGAGAGGGGGTCTAATCTGTGTATATGAATACCTCAAGGGAGGCAATGAGGAGGATGGTGCTGGGCTCTTTTCACTGGTGGCCACCAACAGAACTAGAGGAAACGGCTACAAACTGAAACACCAAAAGTTCCACAGGTTTTGGACTCTTTGTGGTTTTATCGCAAAAACCATACCCAGGAGAGCTTATTTCTCTCCATTTATGATAAACGGAAGGAGGCTAACTCAGAAATAGGCATCTACTTTGGTCAGATGAAATGCACCTATCAGTAGATACCCAAATGACATATGTGAACTTAGGTCCACTACAGAGACACATCTGTATGTGGTCAGCTGGGGCAGAGCAATAACTGCCTAAGCCCCAAACGGCATTTCTTGTTTTAACCCACCACCACCCTCACTCTGTTAACATTGCTAAGCTTTTCCAGGAGATGCCATGGTAACAGGCACCTTGGATTTGCTTCACAGATTATACACTGTGTATCATGCAAAATGGCCTGGCAGGTTTTCTGCTTTTATTATTCAAAGGATTATCTTTGACGTTATCCATATGTTTTCAAATCTTTAAATCTCTTGGCACCTGGACACTTTTGATGCATAGCTCCAAACAAACCATAATTTTCAGTTTCCAGCTTTGCAGAAAATGATTTTAAATTAGAACAGACCTGAATTGCACAAGGCATTTCTATCAATTCCTCTGGTAGAGAGGTTAAGAGAGAGGAGTAGAAACTAAAATATAGGAAGAAAAATAAGCAGTAGTTACCCAGAAGAAAAAGTTGAGCTAAACTGAGGCATCAAGTCAGCCAAGAACGTTAGCCAAGTGATTTAATGAAAGTAATGAATGCCTTTTCTAGCCATGCTAGCTGCTAGCCAGCGCTATGATTCACTTATGGAAAATTAAAGGATGCTGTGCATCCACAGTACCTGTTCCCCCCGTTTCCATCACCCTGCAGCACAACAGGAATTTTCCTGAAGCGCAGCGGGAGCTTTCCCGGTGCCAGCAGCAGGATGATGTGTGCTGAGACTCGCTGCTCTCACTTGCACCCTCCGTGTCACTGCCTTTGGGGCCGGGGGCCCTGGGAGGGAGCAGAGATGGCGGGAGTGCAGCACAGAGACAGCTCTGCTGTTGTTCTGCTCCAGAAGAGTCACAGGGAATTAAACAAAACTCTCCCCAGGGGGTTGTTACAAAAGCAGTGATGATTTATACAGTCCTAACAAATAAGTGCTTGGATACCATGGTGATTAACACTGTGAAAAGGGGAAAAAAAATCTTCCCTCATTTATCTGATTTATGAATTCTTTGGGGAGTGTTCATTTTGCATACGCATATATCATGTGGACAAGCATGGGCAAAGACCTGGTCTTTCTGAAATCCCCAGTGCTCACCTGCATCATGATCAGTATGGAAATTCAGAAGAAGCTCAGCCAACCTCACCTGCATCTCTATCAGCAGTCACAAACACTATTCTTGAGTGATAGGCAAATTGCCTGCACCAGATGTATTCAATTCCCTGCTCCTACAAGGAAAGAGCAAATACACGAACCTGCTGGGTCTTCTACCTCATCTCTTCCCTTCTGCCCTGGTAATGACATTATCCTCCACAGCAGCTCATTGCACAGTCATCTCTGCACTGCCTCTCTGCTGCATCATCTGCTCCAAACCACCTTCCAGGTCCTCTAGCCTGTCCTTCACATGCGTGCTACTTGAATCACTCCTACAAAACCAGCTTCCTACCTGTAAAACACAGGCTCTTTGCATTCAGACTGACAGCTGGTATTCGAGAGGCTTCTCCCACTGGGTAATTTTGCTCAGGGACAGCCACTTCCATGTCTAAAAGTGCTCATGGAGAGAGCAAAAGCTGCTTGACTTTGCCTCTGCATGAAACCTCTTTCCTTGCCCTAAGCTTACACCTTTGCAAAAGGGAACAAGAAGGGCTTTTTATGTGTTTGGATTCATTTTTCTTGGAAGGGAGGAAGGATTACAACAATACCACCTGCAAATTGCTGAAGAAGGTAATTTGCAGAAGTACAGTGTCGTCTTCATCTAGAGAAAATACACTTTCAAGTTGTATCTTCACAGTGGGCCTCGTCCTTCTCTGCTACAATGAAGGCGAAAAATTATTTAAAATCAGCAGCGTCAGGATTGAGTGAGTCCACGGCTCTGTCACACATACAGCAGTGACACAAGATGGTCATATGTCAAAGTCAGTTGAATTTGACCAGTCACGGCCTAGATTTGCCTCCATCTTCAAGGTACTTTGATACTCAGTCCCATCTGTCTTTCCTTCTGGGATCCTACACCTCTCAGCCACTGCCTTATACCCTGTTCTTCCCAGGAATCTCCATCTCTTGGTCCCAATTCTAGGTTATGCCTAGATAGTGAGTGCCTTGATGTTGTAAACCATGTCCACCCAAACACACAATAATGTAACAGCGGGCACTGAATAAAGCTCAACACACTTTGCAGGATAGACAGGTCAGATCCATATGCTTTGTCTTTCAATAGATTTTGCTTTCTTCATGCCCATTTTCTAGTTGTAAGCATTTTTACAAAGTATGGCTTTAATTTTCAATTTTCACAGCATCAGTGAGTAGCTTCACAAACTCCAGATTATGCACAGTCCATGCACAAATAACTCCGGTAATAGCAAAGGGATTATATGAAAAAATGAAAGACTGAGTAAATAAATATCTTCTGGTTAAAAATCTGAGACCTTCCTTTGCTCTAGTGCAAATATTTTCACAGTGTCTCTGCATGTGTTTCTATCCAAGACCGTTTTATTACAGTTAAACTGTCCTAAATGGCACAAAGCATGACAGTGCTTTATACACACATGCATGCATGTATATGTATATACCTATCCTCTGCGTATGCACATTAGTGAGAATAACAAGAGGAGGTTTGAAGATTTTTTCCAACTCCATTTTTCCATGATTCTGTAAGACTCTACATATAAAATACACTTTTGTACTACTATACGTATTCCATAATAGTCTTTATTTTTGCTAGTGCTTGGTGGGACTTCTTCCATTTCATTTGTTATTTAAAGTAGTTCCTCTTCCTAAATAAATTAAAGGCAATGCAGTGCAATATACATGCATGCATATATAGCTACACATATCATATAAAATATTCCTATTTTAGAGCTCATTAGCCACTCTTAGTGGCATTGCTGGAATAACACAATAACTTGGATCTTTTGAGACTCCTGCAACCTGATAAATCAAAGTGTGTATCTGAACACTACTCATCAGGACATGACCTGATTGATTGCAATGATTTTCAATGACATCTGTAATGCAGCAGCTAAATGCTTTGCATCATTAGAGGATTCCTGTTAAAAGTCAGCTAAGAGCCTTCTGCTGACAGCAGCTAAGATTTGGTTGGCAGAACAAACTGCCAAAATTTCTCAAAATAAAAATATATTGCATATGAGTTATTCTTTTTCTGTGCATTTCTTACACTGCAGTCTCCGTAGGACACAGAAGATTCTAGTTTTTCAAAATGTGGCTCATGAATGACTATCGAGAAATGCAAGGAAAGTGGTTAAATCAGCTCTGCAGTTTACTGAATCAGTTTAGATTTGCTCTGACAGAATACAAATCAAAACTGTTAGGGGGCCTGTGAAAGTCAAAAGTAAGTTTAAGTTGCTTTTTCTAAATTGTTTGAAATAATGAGCTTATTTTGTTAGGAAGTATATTTGTTTCACTATATTTATATTTACTCTTTAAAATGCTTTAGGTAAGAAATTAGACTCAAGTTGTAATTACAACATTGCAATTTTTTCGCTACTATGTATAGACTAATCCCTATGTGAAGATGAAATTCGGGCTTCACGTAAGATTCAAATCTGACACGAGGCTTGTGAAAACCTCACTGGGCTCTCAAAAGCCAGCACACATCTTCTGTGTTCCAAGATTGCTGGTCTACATGCACTGTGAAAACATCTCAGCTTTTGTGAGATGAGGTTAATTAGGACCCCATTTTCAGAGTCACTGAGTATCTCCAGCTGCTCCTAAAGGAAATAGCTTGCTTAAAGATCTGTTCTTCTGAGAATTCTGGTCTTCTGGCTTATCTCCCCATGAAAAGTGATTTACAATGATTTACATTAAACCTGTTTAAAAATAGCTTTGTGCTCTTAATTTGATAAATAGTGGGTTATATCATTTTAATGTGAGTTAGCAGGGATATGACTGAAATCAATGTAAGCTGTTCTTCTTTTTTAATGAGTTCATACCTATTAAAAATATGCCTTTATTAGGTTCATGGAAGTTTCTTGTAGAAATCAGACCCTAGAGCATCTAAAGGGCTCTAAGATGTCCAAAGGAAGGTAATGCTTATCTTTATTTACCTCTCTTTTTTTTTTCTACAATAAGCTACCCAGCAGAACAGTTCTATATATCTTATGTAGTAGCATTTCTGCAGTCTCCTAGCATCTCAGTATGCACCTGGGAAACACAGCATGATGATCATTCCCATTTACCTACAGGGAACTGAGCTGTGGAGCAGCATTAAGCCCATACTATAACAACTGGGTCTTGCATTCAGCTCAAGCTTTGAACCATTCTTTTCCTCTTCCCTAGCACTGTCTCCCCATTTCTATAATGCACCTATAATGATCTAGCACAAAAGACATAGGCTCTCCAAATCATGGGACCAGAACAGTCACAGACGTAACTCCAGGAATGAAACCCACCCAGAGGAGCCTCTGCTCCCTCCCTGTTCATGTATCTACAGAGATCTTCTTCCATGCAAATAACAGGGAAATTGTACCCTAGCTCTTGGGCAGATTTGCAGCCTGGACACCGTCCTACAGTGTTGAAGTAGTGAAGGGCTCATGGGTCCTAACAGCTTCAATATAACTTAGAATCACCTGCACAAGCCTATTTTCTGCAGACTGTTTTCCTCTTCAGCGCACTCTGTCAAGTCAGACTCCGTGGTTGATGTTTCAAGGAACCTAAGTGCTAAGTCAGAATGTGCTGTGAAAACTTACCCTATGGCTGCCAAAGAAGTTGTGTGAAAACTACCATGAGAAAAGAAATATGTTGAGTACAGCAGGAAGCAGGAAAGAGGAATCTGAGGTTGAAAACGAGAGGAAACAGTGCAGTTTCAGATTTTAGAAAACCCACAGGGCCATTTACTCCCCTCCCTTTCTTATGCAAAAGTCAAAAATAATTGCTTCAAGTGCTGGCGTTTCAGGAAATCTTGAAAAGACACTTGATGTTATAGGTGATCAGTGATCTTGTCTCGTTTCCTTTCACTAGGACTGGAGACCTTCTCAGAGAAAATCAGTCTAGTGTGTTGAGAGGAATACTGTTACACAAGTATGGAGCCATGACCCACCTAATTTTATGACTGCCCAGAGCCATATATATGTAAATATTTATATATAATATATTATATTTTATATATAATACTAGTGAGACCCATTGCTAGTATTTGGAATTAAAAACAACCTGCAATATTTTGGAGCCTTAAACCTGTCCTCTGGAGAAGCAGTCAGGAGAGAAAAGGGAGAGGGGGAATGTGTAGGCAGATTTCTGGCAAAAGCTGCTGTTTATATCCAAGGAGGCGAGTGCTGAGTTTCCAGCAAGATTTTCTGAACTAGGTGCCCACAATTTTGCTGCTGCACCCATCATTTGGTACCTTAAGGAGTGTCTCAGTTTATCAAAGTGCAGGATAGAGCCTGTTGCCACTGCCATGTCCATGCTGGAAACCTGGCCGGTCCCATGCATTCCCTGTCACTGTCTCATACAGTCACGGATCATTTGGAACCTGGAGCAGATGGCACAAAGTCATTTGCTTTTACGGTGTGAACAGCAAACAAAAAACAAACTGGGATGTACAAGAGGATGTCCTCTGCGTCCTGATCAGAACATCCATACGAATATGGCTCAGTACTGCAGGGTGGTAGCAGATGGAAACTATGGTAATTTTAAAGAAAAGAGAAATATGAATACTGTTTTTCAAAGGGGAGGAGGGTATATTTAAATTTGAATTCTGCAGAGCAGCAAACCTTATCTGTCTAAAATAGACCACCCAGAGTGGCACTCCTCAAAAATAAGTGTTTGCTTCTATCTAACTCCTCTCTTCACTGCCCACACTTTGGCCAGAGCCTATTGCTGGTGCAGTGCTTTGAGCGGTGGAGCCATCCACCTCCTGCAGCATCCAGAAAATAAGAACAATTTATTGAGCAGGAGGAGGAAATTCTAGGAGGTTGACAGTAATGAGAGCAAAGTGGTGAGGTTCTAACATCCATCTTCTCCTGGAAAAGACCAAAAGACCAGGCAGTGACTGCAGGCAGCTGTGACAACAACTTTAAACCCTATTTTAAACAAAATGTCCATCTTCACATTGGCTCTGTGTGGTATAGTATTTTCCTTGATTGATCCAACCTTGTACTGACTGGGTCTAATGCGTTTAATCTTTTGTATACTTTTTCTCAATATGAAATAGATGCAAAGGTCTTCTGCAACCTTTCCTGAAAAAATTATTCACAGCGTATTGTACCCATCTGCATATACACAAAAGCTCATTTAAATAATCCTGTAATCTAATGGAGGCATTTTTCTCCCAAAGATAAAAATTGAAAAACAAAGGAAAAAACACAGGCAGACATTCAGGAGTGCCTCAGATAGTACATAAAACACCTGAAGAGACAGGTGGGCTCTATGTGAAGCTGTCCTTAGGCCATGCCCATGGCAGTGTCTTGAAGCCTGAATTCCCCGGCCATTCACAGTGTCCAGCCCTCCGCTCCAGCTGTGCTCACATCATGAGTGATCTCTGGCCAGGTTGCCAAGGGAAACACGGGGAAAACATAGTGAAAACATAGCGAAATATCCAGAGCAGAGGATGTGTAGAATACAAGTTACAAAGAACACCTGCAACAGCTATGTTTGCAAGGATACTACAGGTTTCATAGGTGATGTTGTCAAAAACTGAGGGAGCAATACCACAGGACCAAGAGCAGTGGAGAAGGAAAGAGGTGAAGGACCCCTGCCCTGAGCAAGAGATGTTTCACTGAGCTTTTTGCATTGAGACCCCACATTTAATTTCTGTTTTTTTCTGAAAACATCCTCAATATT
>NW_010576781.1:43706-80098 GCF_000705375.1 Tinamus guttatus
TTAGAGTGGCCTTTCTTTAAGGGCAGACTATGAGGTCACCTACCAAGGACTATTCCCTGGAAGTAATAGCCTGCAGGGACATGTCCTGAGCCTCTCCCACCTCCTTTACTCAGCTGTGGGCCACCTCCCTTGCACTGTGCATGGCAGCAGGGGTTGAAGTTCCACCACAGCAGAGGCATTCCTCAGAAACGAGCTGAGCGCAGTGCACATATGACCATACAGATCTAGGCCAAAGGAAGACTGAGAGCCTCACCCCACCACCAGGTTGTGGAAAGGTTGCATAAAAGGGGTAAAATATCTTGGTCAGCTTGATTAGCAAATATTCTTGGTATTTCTTGATAGCAAATAAATAGACGTGGCACAGTAAATTGAGCTGCAGGAAAAAAGAAAAAAAAAACAGTGAAAAGAAGAGTAGGAGACTGGTATGAGGCAAATGGAGACACGAGACAATCCCTCCGTCAGTTTCTTGTGCATAGTCAGCCTATATGTCAAAAAGGGTTTGGAGACCTGTAATCTGTATGGCAATCTGTCTACCACCTTTCACTGCTCTGAGACACAAAACATCACAACAGTTCATGATGCAGCCAAAAATTCCCTTTAGGGCATTCAGGCTTCTGGAGATCTGTGTCTCCTCTGATGTTTACCACAGCTGAGCACCACAGACCCTACAAGTGTGCAAAACCCAGTGCAGAAAGAAGATAGTCCTGTCAATCCTTCACATACGGTTGGAAGGGAGGAAGGGAGGGAGGGAGGGAGGCAGGCAGGAAGGAAGGAAGGAACGAAGGAACAAAGGAACGAAGGAACGAAGGAAGGGAGGGAAAGGCTGAAACGCATTCTATTTTTAATCTGAATCCCTACAAAATGAAAATGTTAGGGTACAATGACCCTGATTTATAAGAGATCATAAGAAGCCCTAAGGGAGGGCTTTATTTAGCTTGTGAACTTGAAGAGTTATACTTCTGAAGCTGAGCACATCACGCAGCATCTCTCAGAGCGGATCTGGGACAACCTGGGTCAGTCTGTGCTGGAGACAGCTTACAACTGAAATTGGAAAAAAATACAGCAGCTTCCCAAACCGGCTGTTAAAAAACACCTGCTCAATAGCCCTTCAGATGGGGACCCAGACAAAGGTGATTTGCTGAGCAAAATGATAAAAAAAGTCCTATCATTTCTGCAGAATAATTTTTTTTGCATAAATTTTAACATGAAAGACTTCATTCACATTTTTTATTTTTATTTCTCAAGATGGGAAGCTGCTCTTACAGGTGATTACCAAGGAGAATGCTAGCTGCTCAGTTACAAGCCCGATGATAAAGAAGCTGCACTGAATTTCAGCGAATCCATTACAAAATGGATTTCACATTGCTGTTGTCAACAGCTGCTGCCTTCCCACTGCATATTGCCATCAAAAAACCACACTTTCGTTAATGCCAAATATCCTGGTTTTCTTCCTATGTCTTATTTTCTTCCATTATATTTCTATTTCTTAAGAGGAGCTGCCTTACAAACTTTCAAAGTAAAAGAATCACTTAGGGGGGTAACTGTTTCTTCCATTCCCATCTCCAAGCTGGACCTTCTAGTATTCTTCCCTGCCTGCTTTATCCTCATCTTCCCTGGGAAAAAAGGTCATTTTCTTGTGACCAGCCTCACTCCTGCAAGGGGCAGAAGACCTCTGTTTGCCCATATTATCCGTGTCCATCCAACTGCAGTTAAGAGCCACCTTGTTTTCCTGGGTAAGTACTTGGATATCAAACAACTCCTTCATGCAATGGTTTACAGCTCACAACCCAGTACATGCCAGAGAGCATCTCTCCCTAAAACTGAAATCAGAATCTCTCTGAACTGGAAACAACTTTTTTAAGAGGCAAAGAAACTTTCATTTGCTACTTTTAAAGCTATATAAATATTTTCCTGACACTTTTTGTCCAGCTGCATTAGCTCATTGTACTTCTTAAATCTTCGCAGCTTGCTAAACCTAGGAGTCCCTTTTTACCCTCTGCATGAAAGCAAAGATAAAGCTGGACAGCCCATAGTAGCATTTCGTGTAAAGCTTTCATCTACCATTTTTCACCCCAGAGGAAAAACGTTTCAAAACACAGAGTGTTACAGCATGAGACACAAACTGTGATCTCTCAAATGAAATGCTACATTTTATTAACCTCAAATATAAAGCCTCCTCATGCTGGCAAAAAAAAATTATACTGTTGTAAACAAAAGGAGTTTTTAATAATTATTGTCAGAGAGGCAGTAGCTGTAGGAAGGTGAAATAATCCCCTAATAAAACTCCACTGGTGTTAAAAAAATCTATATTAGATGCAGTAAACACCTGCCCATTGCTGTAAATTGTTTGCTTTAGAAACTGCCTGGACCTTCTTCCTTCGGGTAAGAGGATAATGAGACTTGATGGGATAGTCTCATTACAAGAGAAAGGAGGATCTAATGGAATAATCACACGAAACCAGGACGAACGTCATGGGAAGCTGGGAGGTGCGGGGACAGGGTAGCAGGTCACCTTCAGCCTTCAGCTAAAAGCAGGAGAAGATCACACATTTTGGCAGCGAGGCCGTGCACCGGGGTGAAGAGAGGCTCCATCGCCCCGAGGAGGAAGGCAACCGTCACAAGTCACTTGTGTGGGACGAAGCAGGAGGTGCGGGGACTCCACCGAGCTTGGATGAAAAGCTCCATGGTGGGAAGCGATGGGTGCAGGCAATGAAAGGCAAGGAGACCTGCACGGAGGGGCAGGGAGGCCTGGGAAGGGGCAAAAGACTTGACACTGCAGTGCAACACTGCCAAAACCAAAGAATTTCACAGAAGAACAAGTGTTTTGAGATAGATTCTTGGCTTATTACTCAACTACATTTCTAATTTCACACAGAACACATCATCGCAGATGCTCTACCGTCCAGCAGCAACCAAAATTGTGCAAAGAAAACATTGCACCAAATTAAAAAACAAATAAATAAAAAAGACTTAAAAACCTGTAAGCTCTTTTATATAACGTGGTGTACGTCCCCACCTGAAATGCTCTGTGCCTTTCCGGGTTTGCTCCTGCAGAGCACGCAGCAGAAAGCAGAGCAACCGGGGACACGCAATGCAAGTGCTCAGAGGCATGTAGGATGGGAGCTGAGGAGACTGGGGTGGTTGGCTTCGGGAGAAGACATTGTGTACACAACATGATATATACGATACGATGACTCAGAGCAGGTAAATTTATCTCTAGTGTGCCATAAACTGGGACAGAGGAATGTCTGATGGCATTTACGGAGCACGTCTGAGGAGCAGAGTGCCAGTGGAACCAAGCAAAATTAGTTGCAGCTAAATATCCTGGGAGCAGCAGCTCATCAGGATTTTCATACGTTATCAGCCCCAATAATGTCTACACCAATTGCACAATTAAAAGTAGAAGGAAAGAAGATAAAATTAGAAATAAAGGAAATAAAAATAATTTTAAAAATCAAGTAAATAATAAAATAAAAATAGGCACCACTCCTTAGGGCACTAGTCTCTCTCTCAGGACAACAGATTAGAGAAATATTTCTGTATTGAGAAATTATGTCCACGTTTTCCAATAGTGGAATTCAGTGAAAGAAATACATTTATTTCCAACAGAAGTAATTACAATCTTTGCAGTCAGTGCTATAACATACACTGTCAAACTCTGATGCAGAAGACATGCCAAGTAGGTAGTTGTGGAGTCCTTTTAGAGGATGTGATTTTCACTAGTCTTTTTTTCTGCTTTTACTGCCTGAGTCTCCATGAGCACAGTCTTTTTCTATGCAAAACACAGGATACCCACTCGGGCACAGAAAAGAAGCCCTTGCACTGAGTAATTTCTTCATTTCGATGAGAATGCATTCAAGGTAACCATTGCATAGCTCTACTATGCTATCTGGAAGCTCAACAAGAGCAAATCTGCCCAGACTCTTCATTCCCGAGGGTGTCAGGACTCCCGGAGACCCCACATTACTGCCCCTGCACGTCACAGTGATTTCTCACATCCTATGGACAGAGTTAAGCCCATCAGCCTTGTAGTGATGAGACCTGCTCCTATGTCACATGCAGTGGAGATGGACAGCAGTATTTCATTCCACCTTACTTCCCAGCATGGAAACACTGATCCTTCTACATTTTTAGCTATCAGACAATATCTTTTTGGCTGCACGAGGCAGGGCTGCTTCAGAGAGCCACCAAGATTTAACTAATGGTAGCAACAGAGGTAATAAGAAAGCTAGAGGATATTGCCCTTATAAATACAGCTCACCACTACATCAGAGTGCAAGCAGGAAGACACATCGAGGTGCCCAGCAATCAAGTTACTGAATCATAAGGAGCTACTGCTCATGACTCAGCTGCTGGATGGATCTCCGTCCATTGACAATATGAATTAAATAATGCTGCTGCAACCAATGTAGGAGTAACCCACTCTTACACAAAAGCAGAAGGTTTGCATTAATGCAATTTATTTCACATTCAGAATGGCCTAAGAGCACAGTTTCTGCAGCTAATGGGATGAGCAGTATCTTGGTAAAGCAGAGTCACTCAATGCCTTGCGATAGTCTAGCCACACTGTGCAGATCCAGACCTGGATCTGGGTTTTTACTGGGTTTAACTACGCAGTTTTCTGAGGGTTCAGACCACAATTTAAGATCAGGTCCAATACAAAATCAAACAAAGCTCCATTCTGAGTTAAGTGGGGATGCTCCTCTCACCACCCTGGCTGATGTTCATATCCAAAATACTAGTTCAGGTCTGTTTGGGAGAAAACATAAGGAAGGATTTATTGAGAGATGCTATTAGAGGAACTGGCAGCATGATTGCAAGGATCCTTCTACTGTCACTAAGCTTTGACAAGCTGGCAGGAAAGGAGTGTGGCTGTGATCAAAACAGGGAGGCTCCTTTTTTTTTTTTCTTTTCTTGTAATCATTGAATTTCATTATACAGTCCTGAAAGGCTCTCAAAGAACAATTTCTCTCTGACAACCTCTGGTTTATCAGATTATGCAGCTCTATTTCTGCAGAGGCTACACTAGGGAGAAGAGCCCCATTCTGACCCACTCCCTCCCATCCTAACCCTTTGCCCCAGATCCTCCAGGGATGGTGGGTGAATGCTTGAAAGTCGACCACCTTGGCTGAAAAACCCAAGTTCTTTCTGAGACAGAGACAGCAAAATGCTGCAGAATGCACCCTGGGGCTAAGCTTGAGAGTTATCAGTAGCCCCACAAGAGACTGGTGGGAGGAGATTCTTAGACTGGGAGGGTTTCTTAGACTGATGAGGAGCTCGTCATGCTCCCACGGTGGAATCACAGAGCCTGGGGAAGCTGTTCCACCTCCTTGCAGAATGGGAACGGCCTGGAAACAGAGCCAGGGCTCCCGGTGTGAGACCTAGAAAGAGGATGACAAGTTGTCATGACCAGAACATGTGTGACAGCTTGGGTGAGTTCTCCCCCGTTGTGCTCTGTTTTCCCATACTGTGACTTGGAGGGTTTAGTCTCAAGTCCCAAGCACCTCCACAGCTTGGCTCGTCTTTTTGTTTCCTTTCCTTGTCTTTTACATAATCTAATCGTGGCTTCCTGTTGACCTCTTCTCTCCTGTCCTAAATCTCCAGGTGTCCAAGTATTTAATGGCTATGCCCGGGGCTCCGGAACCTGCTTTTTGCTGCATTAATCTCTGTGATGTCTCACACATTCATCACCGAGGGACGGTGCAGAAGCTTGAGGCTAAAACCAGGGTCACCATTTCTAGCCAAACCAGGGAGAAAGGCACAGCAGTACATACAGAAATGTTTTTCTTTGAGTTTACTTGGCTTTTTCAGAGTTGCTACTTCCAGTATCAAATACAAGAAAGCATGTAAAGCAAAACATTGTCCAGATCAGCTGCTGCCTCCCTCCTTGGCCTTGTTCTGGATGTAATAACTCCCTCCAAGACAAATCTCCTCCAAGACAAATCCAAATGGTTGAGGTTGGAAGGGTTCTTTGCAGATCATCTAGTCCAACCCCACTACTCAAGCAAGGTCATCTAGAGCACATTTGCCAGGACTGTGTCCAGGTGGCTTTTGAATATCTCCAAAGAAGAGACTCCACAACCTCTCACCATTAAAGAAATGGTGTTTCTTTAAATCTGCAGGCAAATGGTTGGAGAAGACTCTAGACACATCCTCTGCATGGAGACAGACACTCACAAAGTGGCTATTACAATGACAAGGCATTTCTTATTCTAATAGAGTGCTTCATCCAGCACAACTCTCTTTGTGATTTGTTGTCCTTGTTACCAGACAGTGGTGACATTGCTTTTAAGTTATTGCCTTCAAACACATGTGGCTGCTGTCTGAGGGAGATAATAGCACAAATCAAAGCAGATTTGCCTATAGTACCTATCCTTAGTTCATTGCAGGGGCTGCCAAAATCAAAAGGATTAGAAAATTTGTGACTAACCCCACAGATCCTGAGACCTGAGATCTTCTCAGGTGAATTCATAAATATCAACTGGCAACCCCTCCTGAAGGCAGTGGAAAATCTCCCACTTCTTTTGCTGGCAGGTTATTAATACCATGTTATATACATAACTACCACAGAAGCCAGGTATAGCTTATGTGATCTGCAAGCTTTGGGCTCTGGAACACTATTAGTTCTATTTTGACGGAAAATATTCAACAGTTTAGATGCCAAAGAGAGGGTGAAAGATCTCTGTGTGTCAGAATAAACAAAGCATAAATAATATGGCAGATGTAGCAGGTAGCAAAAAATGATTTCTAGAACTCAACAGAAGTGACAAAACAGATTAATCAGTTTTGCTTGACTCACAAATGTTTCTGAAAGAATTTGACATAAAAGGAAATCATGTGAGTTCAAGAATATTTCTGGGAACCTACAACAAAAACTGAGAGGTTTGGGGGTTTCTTTTGTTGGTTTGTTTGTTTTTGTTTGTTTGGCTTGGTTTGGTTTTGTTTTAGGATAACTGGGAAGAGGAGACCCTGGCTGAGGACAACCTCATAGTTATGCTCTTTTTTCCGTATTTATGCTCTATATTTTCTCCATCTAAAAGGAATACTTAACAGACTCTGTAATGTGGTGCGGAAACTTCAGGAAGGGTCTCCCTAAAGAGCCTCCTGTGTCTTTTGGTGCCATGTGTAAAATATTGCCATTAAAGCATCCCCCACCACCACTCACACGGCTTTCCTTCCAGAGCAAAACTGACCAGTTCTGGAATCTTTCCCACTTACAAAACATTTCTGAATCACCTATTGGTGGATTACGTGGGATGCAGATTGTCAAGGATGCCAAACTTGTGTACATTGAACAGTGCCTATTAGCTTAGACCTTGTTCCACAGAAATACAGGCCATTTCTAATATATCTGCCCCCATGTGATATACAGTTAGCATTAATGCATCCTGTTCAACCTGAGCTGGCCTCACGCAGGGTACCACGGTTTTTGCACCACACGGGACAGGGAAGGTGGTGCAAGCAACCCAGGTGGAGCCAGCTGCTGGTTCTAACATGCACTTACATTTCAGAACCATTAAGTCCTGGAGCATTGGACTTTAAAGCTCCCACTGACCTGTTAGGTCTCCAGAGGTCACTAAAATCACCAAAGACACATTTTGCAGAACCCTTCAATAATTTAACACAGGCATCTAAAAAGGTAAGGTTAAGGAGAGCGTGCAAATGAATGCTAATGCCTCTCTTCCAGCATTCATTGTATATTAGCCTGCTTCCCCCCTTATTTATTCTGTCATATTTTGTATTGTTTCTTGTATAATGCATTCAGGTTATACTGGATCATGATTAATTTCCTTTGTCATTTCTTGTACTCTCATGTGATGTATTTTGTTTTGTGCTACACCTTGGCAGGGAGTAAGCACAGACGGGGCCAGTGAACAGAGGCTGACTGATCGGCTGGGTGAAGAAGGTCATTACAAGGACAGATAGAAACTTAGACTGTGCATGTTGACTAGATGGCCCCTGTTTTGACTCTGGAACAGCGTATGGAAGACAACAAGGGACAAATTGATCTGCTAAATAAGATGAGTGGTTGACAATTATGTGTGTCTTACAAAAATAAATGAAATGAGCTGGAAACAGTGTGGAAATATCTTTCCTCCCATGAAGATGAAAGATTTATAATGATCTCCGAGGTGTTTCTAAAGCAGCTTACAGGAGTCCTATGCTCCGGCAGAAAATTCAGCTGGAGACCAGGCTGAACCAGAAGGGCTAGTTCAAGTGCTTATAAAATGCTAGGATGAACCTCTAGTGGGATTTTGTCTAGTGGTCAGCAAGAAGGAAGGGGAATCAAAAAACAGCTTTATGTTTCCTACTTCCTTAGCTGATTTTGCTCTCTTATAATTGGAAGTCTGCACCAGCAAAACTGCCTTGGCTTTATTAATGAAACACTCAGTAATGAACACAGAAGTCCAAAACTTATGCACAGACTTCAGCATAGACTTTCAGACCTGCCAAACATCCCTCAGTAAACTTGCAAGGCCTGAGGAAGTGGCAAAGGGTACCAGGACTGTATGGTCACTGTCTCTTGGTCTTTGGTCCATGGAAAGGCTCAGACTGAATGTCAGTTACCATGTACTAATCATATCAGTAGTTATTAGGTATGGCTGTATGTTGCTAATCCTTCTTTCCTGTGGAATAATTATCTACTTGAACTATTTTGTTGCTTATTTAAATACCTTTTATTTCTGATAAGAAAAGGACTAACATGTTTCATGCATAAATAAATATCTGTCATTCAGAATGCTAAGCCCCAGCTCTGAAATGGAAGAGATTTATAATTTGTGTAGATTTCTCTTTTTCTGCAAAGTCATTCACTGGCTGTGCAAAAGGAAGCTTTGAATCCATTATTTTCCAGATAATTCATATAATCTGATTATTCCCAATGTGAATCACTCACTAAAACATTCCCCTTCTTGAAGGAGAACACATTTTTTCTTCTGCTTACTGCCAATGAATGAGCCTCAGGAAGATGTATGAATCTTAGGAGGAGTGAAGGAGAATGTAAAAGAAGCTCTAGCCAGCTAGATTGGATCCAGACTTCATGCAGCTTGAAGTCCAAATGTAGTTGGACTCAGGACTTTAGTTTGTGCTCATCTTTGGTAGGCAGTATTCCTTCATTTGATAGAAAAAAAATTAGAGGCAATTTGGACAAGAATATGACTTCTTGGAAGCTATTTTTAAAATGACCCTTAAGGAGGAGTGAGTTCTTGCTGCACAATTTGCTAGATAAGTGCATTTGAAGCAATTCACTGATCAAATAACATGATAAAATGCGGCAGTGAGTGATTGACTTCATGCTCACACATAATGTCAGAAGCAGCTTAGATAACTGTATTATTCTAGAAGAATAAGCGCGAATTAATCTGTAGACACCACAGTTTCTCCAGTTGTGCACATGGACACGGAGCTGTGAAATATTGGAAAGAGCTGGGAGAGGGAAACTTGCCCAGGAGAGAGCTGTTCCAAGAACACCTAGCCAAGCCATCTCATTTTGGGCAATGAGAGTAGTCAATGAAGGGACAAAACAGACCACAACAAATAAGAGCTGGTTTAGCTGGACTCATTACACCAACAGCCAGGCTCCAGCCCCACAGCATCTCTTGGGATGGGCAAAAGTGAGTCTAAGTGCTAGCAAAAATGGTGCAAGCTTAAACTCCCATCACATGTAGGAAGCAGGTAACCCTTCTGGAAGGTTTCTTTAAGGAATCAACACGGCTGTTGCTGCTTCCCTCTGAAGGGGAGGGAGATTTACTGCTTCCCATCTGCTACAGGTGAGATAGCACCAAAGCAGGAGACCGACTCACGCCAAAGCTTTTCAAACACGAACCAAAAAGCCAGAGATGCCAGTTATTGAAATCCAAATTTGTGATTTTTTTTTCTATTTTAGGAACTGTTTAGCAATCACATATATCTGTTTATCTCCTTTAAGCAAAATAGCTGATGAACAGGATGCTTTCTCTTTTTTAACAGATGGAAATTGTGGGACCAGTGGTCTGCCAGTAGGCAAGGAGACTAAGGCTTGATGTGTTGTGCTTTCGTGCCTGACTTACAAGGTCACCCTTCCTTCTGACTCAGTGAATTGCTGAAGCCCATTGATTTTTCTAAAGTGCAGCCTTGCACTAAGCAGATTGGTTTGATTTTTTTTTTCCTGTTTGGGAATTGTGTCCATTCAGGCTGCATCCTACTGACCTTTAAGAACACTGCACGCCATAAAGAATGAGATATTCATTTTTCTATGTGTTAGTGCTGGTCTAAGCACAATCTGAACACTGGGTGCTCATTCTGGTCTCGAAGAGGCCCCTTCATTTGTGTCAATATGGAAAGTACTGGGAAATCCAGTGTGTAAGCTGAATTCACACTCTGAAGTGATGAGACCCCACAGATAACTGCCAGGACGATGCAGAGGTGAGGCTGAGGGTTCATCCTTCATGGCAGCTCAGAAAACAACTGCAGAACTGGATCCTTAGCGATCAATCACTCTTTTGGGTCCTTTCAGGAATACGATTTATTGTGTGTGTACCTCACTTAAAAGCAATGCCACCAGATCAGCAGTTGGACCCTAACAGCTTTATATTCACTAAGAAATTATGCTGCTGAGTTGCTACATTGTTAAATCCAAGGCGTTTGTCTAATTTCTGCCTTTGGCAGAGGGTATTTCTAAGCAAATAGATTATGAAGACTCTAATTCCTTGTATTTTTAGTGTGACACAGGAGGCACAAGGGGAGCAGCCAGCCCTGTGCACCAGGTGGGGTCTGCAACCTGCATAGACACAAAGTCTCCCATGTGCAAAGAAATAAATTCCATACACACAGTCCAAGAATTGTCATATAAGGTAGAAAAAAACATTCTATTTAACTAGATTTCCAGAATTAAAAAGCAAGGCTCTGATTCCACCCCTGAGGATTTGCTCAGAAGATAGAAAATGTCAAAATCAAACAGATTTACTAGCTAGGAGATTAGTGGGTAAAGACCATAGATAATAGATAGGGGAGTTCATTGATTAGACAAGGGACAAAGTGCACTACTGGAGGAATCCTTCCTCTTGCTGAAGACAGGACGACAGACACATCACACCGTTGTTATTCTCTCCGTTACACACAAATACTTCAGTGTCAAGATAACGTGAGAAGGGCAGTTTTCAGTCTTGGGCCTTTTCAGAGAAGTTAAAGCCATAGTTATGAGTCTAAAACTCGCCCTTCAGCTTACTTAATACAATAGAATATAGGACATACAGATCATGTACCTTTTAAAATATGTATATTGTACATGTATATATAGGATACTATACATATAGTACCTTATAGTTGAATATGGGCATTAGCTATTTGCCTTTATAAATACCTATTTTTAAACTGTTTCTCTTGTTTATTTTCTATTTTTATTACCTATGGCTTTGCAGGTTTGTGTGTGCAGATTCATTCTGATGTGTATATATGTGAGTGTGTGTACATGGAGAAAGATATGGACATGCTGAAGGGAGTGCAGTGAAGGGCCACAAACAGGTTAAGAGACTGAAGTATCTGCCAAGTTAGGAGAGGCTGAGAGAGCTGGGATTGTTTAGGGAATCTTATCAATGCGTAAGAAATAGCTGATGAGTGAATAAAGAAGATGGAGACAGATTCTTCTCAGAGGACAAGAGGCAAGGAGGACTGAAAAACTAGAAATTCCAACTAAATATAAGAAAAAAAAAAAAGCTTTTTAATAGTGATAGTTTAAATATAAGAAAAAAAAAGCTTTTTAATAGTGATAGTGGTCTCCATCCTTGGAGATATTCCAAACCTGACTGGACACAGTCCTGGGCAGCGTGGACTCTCTGACCCTGCTTTGAGCAGGGAGGATGGACTCGATGATGTCCAAAAGCTCTTTCCAGCCTCATGCTTTCTGCGATTTTGTGATAGGCACCTGTATATCCCTCTCTATTGCCCAATCTCATTATTTTTTTACAATCATTCCAAACCAGCAAGTGCAATGAAGTCTTAGCTCTGCTGTTTTAGTAACTAGGCACCTTCTCTACCTGGACTGCACACTGAACAGAACTATTTTTTTTCTTTAAATGGGCCACTTAACAAACAAAAGAAAGAATGACAGTAACTGCTTAAAAATTCTAAAGCTGACTGTTGAGAATGAGGAGATGACCTGAATTTTGTACTGAATGTCGGTCTCTCCAAGGGCCTTAATGCACTATTGCTTCTTTTGCCATTAAATGGAGTTTTGCTAATGACTCTGTTCTGACCAGAACATTTTAATTACGAAAATTGTCTTTTCTTCTTTTCTTTTCAATAGTTGAAGACTGAGATATATCACAAGGTATACTTAGCAAGGGCTGGGAAACATTTAGATTAATAATCTTATTTCTCTTTAATTCTCTTGTAGACATTCAACTTCTGACCTGGATCTGTTCAGTATAGAAGACATATTTTAGAGCATTTTGATCTCCTTTCCATTTTACTGAGTTATTTAACAGATTGCTGATATGGTTTACATTGGAGAAATACTAACAGAGCTGTAGCCATTCAAAGGGCTAATTTCTTTTTGGAAAAAAAAAAGACGATTTTTAACATATAAAGCGTCCTGATGTGACTCATGGGTCACAAATTTTGTGTTTTCACTTACTTCAGAATTAGAGCAAGTCTTTGAGGAGTTTGTTGGATGAAACTATCTTAAACAGGAAAAATCAACACATCAAACTTTCAGTCACATAAACCAGATCACTTGGCTTGTAAAGGTGGATGATTCCATATTGTAGTGCCTTTGAAAATCATCTGGAAATTGTTACATCTGATTGCACAAAAGGGCATCTTCTTTTTCTTTCATGTATGAGTGAGCAGCATGTGCATGATGTAGAATAATAAACTTTATAGATCATTTTAACTGTTCTGTTATTCTGGTCCTCTGAACTCTGTTCATTATGATTCAGGCATGTTTTCCCATTCACTTCACTCTCCAACTTCCAGGAGAATCCAGATCTTCAGAAAGCACATTATTTAGGCACTGAAGAACAGGGGCAATGGAGGGTTAGTCCTTACATTCACCTCTTTGCCACTATATTGCACAGTCAGTATCTGTAAGTCAGAACTGATCCATTTGCACATCACTTCCCCTAAAGTCCTTGCAGTCGGATGCTGCTCTGAATTGCTGAGGGTCCCACAGAGGCACAGAAAAGCCAGGAGAGTAACTCAGTCTTTTACAGAACTCAAGAGATCCTTCAAACTATGGTGATTAAAAAAAAAAGGAGGAGAGAAGAAAAGCAAAAACAATATGAATCTACACTCGGTAAGAAGCACTACCGCTACATAAAAAGTCATCATTTGTTATTCTGGAAAATACTTTATTAACAGAATAACAGAAATAGCTCTGACTTGGAGGCTAAACTTTGCAAAAGGAGGGGACTGACTTTTTATGCATCTTCAGATCATCTGACATACTGGTGTTCCTGGTCTGGTTAGGACTTTTGCAGACCAAAAGTGTTTTCATAGCTGTTTTCATTGTAAGAATTTGTATGAACAACATGTCACTGCGTTAAATGCTATTGTATTTCTATGGATTTCTATTCTTAATGCAGTTGACTTGTGAAAAGGCTGAAGAGCCCTTTAGGGATTCATCCTTGTTGCTTTTGCAGAGAAATACAATGACAGATTTCATGCAACTGTTTGAGTACAGCTTTTTCCCAATACTGTGATATGGTCAATTAATTTTTAAAGCAGCCACAAATAGAAGTTGCCAGTAAACGAGATGTTAGTCTTAGGAGAATAAACAGTGACAGATTTTTTTCAATTAACCAAGAGCAGCACAGCAATTAGTGTATCAATATTTGCTCTTGTATCTCACTTCCTTTGATGTCTGAATCATTTTTCTGCTTTTCATTTTGGATGCCTTCAAAAGATTTCCAAACACTCACGCTTCCACATAACAAATGAAACACTAGCTTGGGAGATAAAGCTGGATTTTATTCAAAATCCCATCTCTGCCCTGTTGTGTTGTTAGGCTCTCCTCATTCTTCAGTTATCAAAGAGGTACCTCACTAATGGATGTTGTTATCCGCTGATCTTTCAGAGTAAGAATAGGTTTTGGTTTTTTTTGTTTTTTTTTAGTAAAAGAGGGTGTAGAATAATATGATCTCTCTGCCCTGTTGTGTTGTTAAGCTCTCCTCATCCTTCAGTTATCAAAGAGGTAACTCACTAATGGATATTGTTATCTGCTGATCTTTCAGAGTAAGAATAGGGTGTTTTTGGTTTTGGTTTTTTTTAGTAAAAGAGGGTGTAGAATAATATGATGACTGATATTATCTTCTCCAAGAAGTAAAGATAGTGGTAAGAGCTACCAAGTAATTTTGCCAGTCCTTGATACCATTCCCACAAACATTACTGCAAACAAACCAGCATAATTAGGGGAGTATCAGTTCAGAAGAAATAAAGCGAGTCCAATTTTTATCTTGTAAACACAGTTTTGCATCAGTTTAATATTATCAGGTTTGTTGTTATCCCTCAGTGCATGCTAGTGTCAAGAAAATTATGTCCTGTGTCTGAGGCTGCTTAGAGAAGATTTCTAAATCAGAGAGAAGAGGGTGAAGGGAATAAAGGCTACAGACATTTTCTACACATACTATCATACTATCACTTATGTGAACATATACTGAATTATTGAATTATTGAACAAGTATTGAAACTAAAGACTGCTGAGGTTAATTTAAAAACATTAAAATTGGTCTTCTTATGACTGTCTCCCAACCTATAGTAACACAGTCATCCTTTTATTATGCAGCTTTTATGCCAAAAGTTTTAAATTCTTTTGCCTTTGGAAAAAAAATGCATCACATTGAAAGGCAGGTCTTGGCCCAAATCCCCATACCTAAAGACAGAGACTTTCCTCTATGACAATTTCACTATACAAACTTCAGAGCAAATAAGAGCTGTTTTCAGAACCTTGTAAAAAGCAACCTAGAAGCAAAGTCTACACCATTACCTTCACCATTTCTGAAGGATTGCCCAGAATTGCCAGCACTGGTTCTTACTCTAACCTTGAAGCTCCCATAGGCTTCCATTCTATTCCACAGTGACAAATAGTTACTTTTAAAGTGCACTTCATCTGGCATATTTTCAATATATACTTTAGAATGGGCTGAAGAGCCCATTACTGTCCCATTGAGTATTAAAGGACATTGGATGATGAGATCATATGTGTAGGCATCTCCATTTGGTCAGATAAGGCCCATCTTTGAATATGACTTTGAAATGTTAAATAATGACAGCACTAAATTTCTGACTTTTTGTCATTTAGCAAATTACTCGTATGGGGAGTGGTTTGAGCTGTCCTGGGCCAGGAAACTCACTGGACACACAAGGCAAAGCATTTTCCTGCACAAATACAAGAATGGACATAGTCTGTTCCAGAAACCCACAATTCCGCTTCTCCAAATCATAGAATCATAGAATCCTTATGGTTGGAAGGGACCTTTCGAGATCATCTAGTCCAACCATGCACATCTGCTGCTGATTTATCCGCTTTACAGACAACTTCTCAGGGCAGGACACAGCTGGCAAGATGGTAATTGAAGGTGCAACAGAAAAGGTTTGCAGCATCCTCTTCAGTTCCATTTCAGAGCCAAAAATAGCCCAGATGAAAGAATTTAGAATCCTAAAACGGATTGGAAATGCCATTCAGTGAGTAGGAGTCAGTGACAGATATGTAGCTTCAGCTTCCTCCTTTGTACACAAAACCATTACGGACTCCAATCAGATTTTGCTGGCCACCATGCCAAATTTCCAAGTCATCTCAACTGTCCAGTCCAGCCACCTCACGTACTGCTCCTGCAAAGATACAGGAACAGGTCCTGAATCTGTGACATCATTAGGTTTAACACCTTGGGATTCTACTAGACCAGAAAAATGAGATTTCCTCTCTCCAGCTGGGAACTAATCAATTCTAACACTCAGACACTAAGAAAGTGGCATTATAGCGGATGTTCTATTTTAGGTCTTTCTTTGCAAGCTTCTGAAATGTGTTAATTATAAATTATCACTCCCTGAGTGGCCTGCACAGCTGGACTCATGGTGGTTTAGGCAATCATATTATTGACAAAGAACAGTGTCATACAACTCCTAGAATTTCTCCATGCACTTACTCTGTTCAAATATACAGCAGAGTGTGACATGTCTGGAGCAATCCCAGAGTTTTGTCTCTTCTTCCTGCTCTCCAGCTATTTGACAAGGGAAACTCCATGCCTCAAAGCTGGCACTGGGGATGCAACCTGCAGTCAGGCCATACCAGTACTGTTGAAGAGCATCCAGGTCCCTACGTTTTACTCAGCTAAGATTTGATGATGCATCTTCTTCTTTTAGCCTGAAAATTAAAGCTGCAATAAGTGGAACAGAGATAAATGAAAAGTCCCGGTTGGCTTGCCCTTGAAAGTCTTTAGATATCTATCTTGTTTCTACTATTACTTTGCTTTCTTTTCTCCTTAAGATATTGGGAAGATGAGACCGAAAACTACGATTTCTTTGCTTGGAAGGGACCTCCAACTTCTAATGGTCTCCTGAATCTTCTCATCTTCTAAAATCTTCTAATGATTCTCCTAAAGAGAATCAACTTGAGAGTGGGAAGGAAGATGGAGAAGAATATCGAGTTGGTTTACTTTCTGCATATACTAACAAAAATAGAGAGTGTTGCTATATGCATTTATGGAATTAAAGAATAAAGTTAGTCAGAGACCACTTGTAAACACATCCAGTCAGACATAACTGTTGCATGAATGAGGGTGCATAAATTAAACTTGACAGAACTGACTCAGCAATTTATAGTTTTGACTCTTTGGAGGCTCAAAATACAGTGCTACTTATTGATATTATTGATATATTTTATTGACCAAATATGCTTAACACAGCAGTCACAGTATATGAATACTGCTTTGTCTTTCAAATACAGCTTGACTGATGGACACCTCTGAGATGCCATAGGCCAAACACTGCCTTTGAAATTGAAAAATAACTATTGATTGATGCCTACCTGAAGAACTGCCACAGGGAACATGGAATAAAAAAAAAATAAGTGTCATAACATGCCTAATATTGAAATGTAATGTGTTTCTTTTCTATCATTTCCAAAACAGAGTAAACCGAAAGATGTTCCATGACAATGCATTTAAATGTGGGTAGATGTTATAGGATTGCGTGAAAATAATTAATGGCTTTGATTTAAAGGACACTGTAAAATAAATGTTAGTAAATAGGTAAAATAAATGCTAAATAAATTAATTTAGGTTCCTTTTAATCCACCACAATTACTCAAGAATTCTACCGTGTGTAAGGATGCTCATTAAGACTATACTTCTCATTATTCCTTAAAACACCAGACATATCCCTTGGAGTGTGATATTTATTATAGCAAATGAAAGACATTCTGTCTTAGCAGCAGCTGGATGGGAAACTTATTTTTGGAAGTAGCAGCTTAGATTCAAAAGATGTCATTCTTCCCTCACACCAGCAAATGCCTCAACTTCATCTTGAGGAGTTGTGCTTTCTTAAAGGTATGCAGAAAAAAAAATCTGATCTTGTTAGACCTACCTACCAGGTCATTTTCTGCCACAGATTCATGAAGATAGGCCCTCTTCCAACCTGAATAATTACACTGACCCTGTTTCAGTGGGATATGATGCTTCTGTTTGAATCTGCCGCACTGCTCTCTATTTACTGTCTTTCAACTTCTTCCTTCTCTTGGCCACACCATCGATTTGACAGCCTTCAAACCATAATGTTCCAGACTCTGCTCAGCTTTCTTGTTTGCTTTGACTTAATCATGAAATCCACTTCTACTAGAGTCAACTTCACGCTGACCTTTCTCACTCCATCCTTATTTTGCTCCGCTTACTTTGTCTCTTCCAGTCTTAAGCACTCTCTTGATTCCAGTACGCACAGTTCTGAACACATTCTCATCATCCGGAGCCATCCATAAGGACAAATCAGATCTCTCCTGCGCTGATCTGATCTCCGATCACAGATAAATCCTGAAACATGGGGTTTATGTAGCGTGCACGGAGCTGTCCTCACCCCCAGGGCCATGTAGGCAGCTGCAGGACACATTCTAGAAACATCCACGGCCTGCTCTGCTTCATTCACCTGCACTGACTGGAGGTTACAGGTCAGAAGCCTCCACTGCTGTTGTCACAGGCAGTGCCACATTCCTGGACACATCACGGGCAAACGGAAGCCAAAACCGATGTGCTGTTTCGTGTGAAGTTCACTGCCATGTGCTATGTCAGGCACGTCTCCGATGCACTCATCTCCTGTGTCTCTTCCTTAACTGTAGGAGGAACATGCTCCTGGAAACCATGTCATAAATCTTAGTGTAGTTGCTGGGGAACATGAGCTGATGTCACGTTGAACTGAATGTTTTTGATCACATAAACAACTGAGGGGAACCTTATCTAAGGGCACAGAATTGAATTCAGCCCTGACACACATAGTTGCAACTCAGTTAATGAGGAGTTTTTCAGGTATTTAGATAATGACAGATGAAGATGGATGTCCCAATTACTACTGTATGCAGTAGCACTGTGTGTAGAAGCTGGTTCTTTGGGAATGTTGCTGCCATCACTCTGTATTTTTAACTGTTTTTTTTTTTTTTTAGCCATCCTCTTCTTGCCCAGGCTCATCCCCTATCTAGAAAGGGACTGAGTATCCTTCCTCCTGGTTTCCTATCTAACCTTAGTTCTTGGGTGATATTTGTCCCTGCCATCTCTGTGGTTCTTGTCTGGTAGGATGAATTCAGCATAGTGCTCCTTGGCTCCTTGAAACTTTCTCACTTTTTTTTCCTCCTCTTAACAGCTACTTCAAAGTGTGGGTCTTCATGGTCTTCTATTATTAAACATCATGGAGTTTTATTATTAAAAAGGAAAAAATGTGCATTTCTGCTATCCTGGAGGTTTCTGCAGCCTTCTCAGGGAACTACAGCCTGTAAAATAAAAGCACAGGGAGCAGAGGAGAGGAGATGATTCCTGTATCCTTATGGACTATTCCTAAAATAGCCACAGCAAGCCGTGTAGTCTCAAGGGAGGAATTCCTTCCTCCCTTATATGTCATTTACCAAGGTGTGCTTCCATGGCAAGACAAGATACCTTGGGAAGATGCTTAAGTTCAACATTTAAAAGTCTCCTTGCTGCACGTCTGCAGTTTTTCCTCCCATTCCCTCAGTAAACATGCTTCAGTGTGTGCAAAATCAGCTCCCGTGGCTGGCAACATCCCTCCTGGTTATGATTTTGCTCCCCTAAGCAACATGCATGAAGGAGAGTGTCCGGAACCTCTCTCCCAGTGACTTTGTGTTTCACCTAATCCTTTCAACCAGACTAGAGCTGTAGAGTTAACAGTCCTATTGTAAGACTGACGGTGAAATCTCAGCACAGTTAAAAAGTAAAGGTAATAGAACTGTGAAATCAAGGTATTTGCCAATCCCAAATTCAAAGAACAGCCATTCTCCTTCCCCCTGGCTTCTACCTCAGGATTATCTTGGGCCAGTCCCCACTGAGGGCTGGCAATATAAAAAAAAAAAAAGCCAAAGTCAAAGCCTTTGACCCCAAAATGGTCAAAGGTTGTTCCTCTAGACTCTGGAAAAGAAATCCTCATGTGGCCAGAGAACAGCCCTCCCACAGACAGACCCTCTGGAATCACTTGTCCACCTGCATATTCCAGCCAATCCTATGGCAAAGGCCTCGGCGCTGTTGGGGTGGAGAATCTCTTTAACAGTTTTTTTGCCAAAAAACTAGTGGACTTCTTCAGGACATAAATAGTTATTGGAAGCTGTAATGATGTATTAGATGTGCACATCAGTGAGGCTTGAAGAATGGCAATGGAGGGTCTTTCCTTCCCCATCATACCAGACTCTCATGATTTATATGTGACTCTAAAGCAAACAAAGCCCTGGATCTTGTACTTCTGATTGAGTGCAGTGCATAATGGCACATATCAAGACAGCTATCAGGCCTTTTCACATCTTTACTGTGTCCAGTGCTACAAGAGAATTCCCAGAAGGTAGGATTTGGGATCTCCTTGTCACCAAAAAAGCCCTGAGGAAGAACTTTTCTATAAGTCAGTCTTCAGTGGGCACCTGGCATGCAGAGCAACAGCAGGGCCATCTTCCTTTCTCAGAATTGCCACTGACATCTCCAGAAATGTGCACTGCAGACCAACGCACTGCCTATTCTCATAAACTATTGCACAATAAACTTGCTATCGTTCCCCAATTACTCTTTGGAGCTATGTTCCTGAGCATTCAAAAGAGGCAGATAGACCTGTTTCACGTAACGAGATACTCCAATCAGTTTTCATAAATGTAAATGTCAATGCTCCAGTAATGAGCAATATTGTACAATGACTATCTCCCACTGTAAAGCTAAAGAGAGAAACAGCTCATAACTAGTGTTAAGGCTGCCTCTCCTGAAATCATCTTGTAATTCCCAAAAGAGCAGTTCTCATTATGACTGTATTGTAAAGATACAGCTCATCCAGCCTGTTTTGATTATAATGTTCCCGAGGTGGACAGAGTACTGCACATGCCTAAAACTGGCCCCATCTGACTAGCTTGGCACCTATTTCTACTTAAGTCAGAACCAAAAATTAGGCAAAGGAATACACAGACACCAGAGAGCCCTGACAGGATCAGGTCATGTTCTCACAGCATGTCTTGCACTGCTCATAACATCCAGATGGAACTACCACTGCGTAAAGCAGGGCAGGTGGAGAGAGAGGCAACTTCAGCCCATCGCTCACGTCCACGCTCAGCCTCACGTTACGGCCTTCGCCTGCGGGATCGGGACCCCACGGCGGCCCGGAGGAGGCCAGGAGAAGCCCTCTCCTGCATGGTGCAGTTTTGAGTCCCTGTGGCTGATGTGAAGTCTCCTGCCTCCCGGCAACCTCCTTAACCATAACCTGCTCTGCTACGGGAAATCTGCAATATCTCTTCCTCCAGGCAATTTTAACAACGCAAGGTTTATTCTGAGAAAGATGAGTTTTAAGGACATATCATCAGATGAAGACCACATTAGCTAAGAAAATAAGCAGAATCGCCTCCCCGTAATCCTGACCCATACATCTAACTTCATAGGGGGATAGATAGCCAAAATCATCCCTGCCTTGGGAATTTCAGTTCTGATTTTTCTAAGTGGCTCCCTGTACAAGCAGCAAGTGCTTGGGCTTAAGCGCTCTGGGTGCCCTTAAATATCAGGTGCATCCATCCCTGATTTCAAACTTCCCAAAAGACTGAAGGACTGAGAGCAAAATCTGACATATATCCTTAACTAGAATGTTCCGTATATGCTAAAACATTAATTAATATGAATAATTGATTAATATGATTATTTTTATTATTACTAGATCTGTTTAAAATGCTGAAGATGATGGAAACATGGCAATAAGAACCAACTATCCTTTGAAAAACGCAGCTAAGTTTTGCCATTTTTTTGCAACACTTACACATAACTTATTTGGAACAGAAATAAATTTAAGACCTTGGATATATGTGCAATGAGAAAACATATTTTTCTTTATTGAGTAATTGGACCATTACTTTTAATAACAAGTTTTTTGCAGACGTTAACACATTAGGGTTTAAAATGTCTCTATACTAAATCACAGGGATATTTTAGATTCAGATGTGCTCGTCGGACAGTAAATCTTGCAACTACTTGACTCTGGTGCTAATTGCAATAAAGGCTCACTGTGAGTGTACTAAGAGCTATTACAATAGCATAACCAGAGCAAGACTGCATTACACCATGGAGTGTATAACTCTTGGGTGTATCTTACAAATTCATAGGTAAAACATCAGTTTGGATGGGGAAGAGGATTCTTAAAGAATTGGTTGGATGGCTGGGCTCAAAGGCAGTTGTTAGTGGGTCATATCCTTCCTGGAGATCAATGACAAGTGCATTATCACAGAGAGTCTATCCTGAGACCTGCCCTGTTTAACATCTGGTACGCATAGATCACTTGTGAAATACAGTGTGCAATTTTGCCCCCCAAAAAAGAATGACATTGATAAAGAAAGTCTACTCCCCATGGGGAGTCAAGAAGCAGAAAAGGGGCCTGGAGAGGCCATGCAGGCTCCATTCGTGGAAGTTTTCAAGACTCAGCTGGATCAAGTCCTGAACAGCCTGGTCTGATTGGCTGGTGACCCGCTTTGAACCAGGTTGGCTTGAGACCACCCGAAGTTCCTTCCAGTCTGAACGATTATGTGGTTTGAACGAGGCAATAGATACCTTAAATGACACACATCATTCACACTAAGAAGTCCCTTGATAACAGCAAGTTCTCATATATTATGATTTCCTTCCTTTTTCCTGCACCAGTCCTCTGATAGTCACTTGAATATTCCCTTGATAGCAGCAAGTTCTTATATGATTTCCTTCCTTTTTCCTGTACCAGTCCTCTGATAGTCACTTGAATATTCCCTCCCCAAACAAAACAGAGTGAATTAGAATCACACTCAGCAATGCTCAAATGTGCTCTGTGCTTCTGTTATAAACTTTAGTGTCTTTTGTGTTTTGCTCCCTCATTCTCTACCCCAGCTGATCTCTAGAACATCAGTCTTCCAGCCAAATAAATTTGTTCCACATCTGTATGCTTTTCCCAGGAATAAGTTTAATAGTGGCATGATGGTTATATATCAGTAAGCACCGTATCTGCCATTAAATCTATTTTAAAATGCATACCTATAATGACTATTTTGATTATGAGCCACATGAAAATTGTAATTTGAACTTTTTATGTGTATACCAGTACATAAATTTAATGGCCTGTAGCAGAGATGCTTACTGCTTGTAAGCAATATACATGTTTGCAAGGGGATAGTTACAGCCACAGTTAAAACAACGGCTGCTGGCAAAACCATAGCTACTCTTGTATTGAAATTCTCAACACAAATTGCATTAGCAATATATATGAGTGGGGATTGCAGAGAATGTATCCATCCCTCCTCTACTTTCATTCACATTTAATCAGCATTTGTAAATGTGATTTAAATCAAGTTGCACCACAAGGTGTTCACCTTCCAAATGTCAAAAATAAATGGCTTTTGCATTCGAAAATAACACATTATTTTATATTCTTCCTTACAAAGCAGGAAGAAATCTTCTGGTCAATGATTACAAAGGCTGCAGAGCTGCTCATAGTTAAAACTCCAGTGAGTGAACTAATGGGGAGGCAGAACAGTGCAAGACGCTGATTCCACGTCAAAAGGCAGATATAAAGGCAGATACAAAGCCCCTGAGCCTGGCTGCTCCTTTCGTTTCACTTCAGAAGTTCGGTGGGTTATTTAGCTTGTTGCAAAGTGGATGTGAGAAAACAAGTCTTACAGGAAAGCGGGAGAGCTCTCTTTTGGCAACACTTTCTGTCTCCAGGAGCGTCAATGTCTGCACCAGGAGCACAGTATTTTCTCTTCCCTTACACAGTAAAATCTGCATTGCAACGGTTCCTAAATGGGCTTTAGCAAGTAGGCATTAAAAGTGCATTTGCCTCCAAAGTGATGGTGCTACATAAAAGATGCAGCACTTCCCCCGCTGCAAAACACAAGCCGTTCCCATTTCGGGACCGAACGCTCCCGGGCGGTCGCTCATCCCGCCAGGCGGGAGCTCGTTCCGTACGCAGGGCTCCCACCTCGGAGTCGGCTTGGAGAAGCTCCCACCTGAGTTCAGAGAGCCCCGGAATGAGACGCTTAGTGCACAGCAGCACATCCTCAAGAACAGAGACCACAGACGGGTGCCAGGCTTTTAAAGTTTAAGGTTTCTTAAGGTTTCTGAACTCACAGCTCTCTGCCCTTATTGCATTCACTCGTTCAGTCAGGGTCAATGATTTCATCTTTCCTGTGTACTACTCAGTTCTGTTAACATTTCAGTGGGAGAAAAATGGTCCAAGTATCCACGATTCAGTCTTTTTCTAAGACTGAATTTCACAAGACAATTACTTTTTTACAGCAAGTTGGCCTTGTTTTATGTTCAGTGAACACTCTTTATAGTTTTGCATTTTTTGCCCGGCAATATTTTGCTTGATGACTTTTTACATGTGCACTGCCTGCAGTTGAGTTTCTTCTTGAAGTGGAGGTTAGTGATCAGTTTTCTCCTAATTTACTCTTTTTTCCTCACGGTGGACCCTTCTTTCAGCTTGGAAAGACAGAAGTTCAGACTCACGAGGATGGTCAAGCACTAGAACTGACTGTGCAGAGTTTGTGCAATCTCCATTCCCGCCTTGGTGGTTTTCAAAACTTGCCTGGATAAAGCCCTGACTAACCCAGCCTGATCTCACAGCTGACACTGCCACATTTGATCAGAGAATTCAACAGCCCAGGGTCGTCTTTTAACATTAGCTCACTGGCTTTTAGAAAGATGCAAGAAGCTGTACTGGCTATTGGATTAGTGTCAGCTAAAGCCTAGACGTGGTGACAACAGCTACGGCTTTTAAGTACAAAACTCAAGTTTCTCCTACAGCTCTAAATGTGGCCTAGCTGCGTTTGAGGGCTCTGGCTATATGGACACACAGTTCCCTGAGCTATCCAGGGACTCCTGAGCTATTCCTCTGCAGGGAGGAGACAGTGGGCTGGCCTGAGGCAATGGTTGACTTGAGACAAGGTTGTTGCTCTCTATCTTCCCAACAAAGCGTGTGACCAACTCCGTTCTAGAGATTCCCCCCAACAGCTTCTGTTTGCGTCCAGACCAAACGTTTTCGCTGTAGTGTGTTGATTCACATCCCAGGTGGAGAACCTGGCAATCCCAGAGACTCCCCTGCTGCAGAACTGACTGAACCATATCTATAAAACAGCTGCAAATGGCAGAAATTGTGAAGCAGCTGCAAAACTGATCATATATGTATATAAACAATCATATATATATATATTTCATGTATAGCTAAGATGGCTTAGAGGTATTTTGCATGTAGTTTGGGCTAATCAATGGGATCATTCTTCTGCTGGTCACGCAGGACCACAAGCCACCTAAGTATAGGAACTCAGCGAGTCTTCCTTGCTGCCTTCCTGTGTTTGAAAATATCAGGTCCCATCACCTTTTAACATCCACAAACCACAGCCCTCCACATGTTCGACCCCTTCTGTTCATGTCAGCTTACTTTAAATATGAAAGCAAAAAAAGGCATCGTGGAACTGCCTTGCTCTGTAGTCCTCCCCACCGCTGGAAGTCCCACTGCAGGAAGCACCTAGGCCGCGGGGACAGCGTTGTAACTGGGTTGCTGCCAGTCTTCATTCCTCTTTTCCAAGTCCATCTCCTTTGCACTGGACCTTCTACTTTCACAAGCAGTTTTGGTTTTCGACTGCTGGATGGAAGGGTTGTTTAAACTGGTCTGTTCTGGCATACAGAAATATGCCCCCAGGCAGCTCATGGAGCCCAGTGCGAAGCGCGGAGCCGTCCGACTGCTCTCGGCAGACTTGCACGAAAACTCGCATGCAGATAGTTTAATTCTCATAAATTACAAACTCGAGAAACTACCTTCGTGAATATTTTCAACTTTTAAATATGTGAGACCTTGCTTCTAATTTTTTTAATGGAACATTTGTTATGAGCTTTTGTTGTTGTTGTTTTGTTATGAAAAAAAAGTTTTGAAACCAATGGATATTTGAGTGTAGTCCTTCAAATGCTATAAGGGAAATGAACTGTTTCTATCAACATGAAATCTGTTTTGTTTTCACTGTTCTTTTTTTTTTTTTTTTTTTTTTACCTTGCATAGAGCTCAAATAAACTATTTTTAGTGTTTTTCATTCAGGCCATGAAAGCAAAAAACCCATCTGTTTACACAGTTCTGCCCCTCAGAGGACGGTGAGAACGGTTTCCTCTCGTAGCACAAATTGACCACTGAATTTTCACACTCCAGTTAACTGATCTCCTACTGGAGTTAAATGAAAATTGATTTTCTCTTGCTCTGCTGCCTTTCCATGTTACTCTCGTGGATTTGTTTGTCAGCATAATGAAACAGTTCAAACTTTGCTGCTATCGGTGACTTAAATTATTTTATGGTGTAACACTTAGGATTCTGGCAACACAGGCAGACTGGTTCGAGGAGTAACTTACATAGCCTTAGTATCTTGAACCAACTGATCTGGGCTTTGGCTGATATAAATTGAATTAACATTTGTTGTGTTTGCCACAGAATCAGATGTGTTGGCTCTGTTGATGTACACATCAAGAGACCAGACTGAGAGCAGAAGGCACCAATCCTGCTCAGGATGGGACACGATTTGGAAAACGTTTTCTCATGGAATCCTGGAGCAGTGGAAGTTTTCAGCCAGGAGTAGCTAAGTCAGACTTGCTGTTTAACAATTATCACCTTGACGGTTCTGTCACCTTGGCGGATCTGCTGGAGCCACCTCCAGCCTCACAGCTGCACTCCAGCGATGGCCGTGGAGCTTTTCCAGCTCCCCGAGGGGGCCAAAGGCTTCCTGAAGACACACGATGGCACCAGCACACAAGAGGGGAGGCCCTCCTTGTTCTCCCTAAAAGGCAGGGAAAATAAAAGAAGAAAGAAATGAAAATAGTTCACTATAAGAGTCAACCTCTAGCTTGGAGTTAGTGGGAGAATTCCCATCACTTGTCCAACTCCATGCCAAGCAAAGAAAAAGTCACTGCTTTCAGACAGTGAAAAGTGTAGTAGTTTGAATAGAGATCCTTGCTCAGATGGATAAAAACCCACTGAAATAAAGGGGAAAAACGGGTTTTGGTTTTTAGAGGTTTCACTTCCAGCCACATAACACTCCCGGCTGTGTCTGATGCTCTGGGACTGTCCCCTCCTTCCATCCCAGCTACTTCAGTATGAAATCAGCTCTCAGGTATAGATTTCAGGCACATTCATGAAAGGGAAGTTCAGCCTGCTCCATTTCCTAGAGAAAGCCCATGCAAATCCTTTCTCATAGCGTGGGTGCCTATAGGTGTCCTAGACATTATGGGAGAGAAAAGTCATTTGACAAAGGAAAAAAAGATTGGCCTTGGCCCAAATTAGATTTTTAAAACAGCAACCTGAAATACTTGGAAGTCTGGGCCCATTTCCTCTCAACTGTGTAGAAATGAGTCACTTGCATCAACATTCACACTGTGCTTTGCTCCAACCTCTCTTTTAAGTCACGATCATTCCAGCGAAGCCCACCTCCTCCCTGGAGGGATGATTTATAAAAGTCAACTTGCAGCAATGTTTGTTCTTTGTAAATACTTGTTTTTATCCTGAACTGCATGAAGATGAAAGGAATTGTTAAAACTTTGAGATGAAGAAGAGGCATTAGATTATTTAATTCCTCCCCATACCAAGTTTCTCTACTGTATATTTTCCAAGTGATTCTATGACAGATGATGAGTTTTTCTGATCAGATGCTTTGAGCATCACCATCAGGAAATGTCTTTGTTATTTAAGTTTCATCTTCTCTTTTTTTTTAATTTAATCCTATTCCAAGCAGCTTGTTACCTTTCGCCGAATCCAGACACCATCAAGATAAAGATTTTCTTTAAAATATAGTGACTCAGCTCCCAGAGCAGCACAGTTTCTAGGTGGAGTGAGCTCCTGTGGGTGGTTCAACTGCTAATGCAGGGAGGAAAAGTGATGCTAGTGCTAATTTACCTCTGCCAGTTAATTGGTGTTTATCAGTTAGGACTACATAATTTTCCAGAACCCAAAGGAAAGAGGAGAGCTGGAACAGAGTATCTAGTCATAGCAAAATAAATCAAATTCGCTTCTTTTCACTCCTTCGGTGTATTTCAGAGACAGATAGTGACCATCATTTCCCATGGGCTTTTCTTAGCTCCGAGCTATGATTTCAGGTTAATAGTTTTGATTAAAGCAAGGGAGGAGGAGAAAGGGGGAATCAGAACACAAGCAATATCACAGATCAAAACAACCCCTTTTTTAGCTTTATTTCAACACTCTGTATATTTTTTTCCAACTGCTACTGAGGTTGGGTGCTTTTCAACGGTAATGCTATATATATATATATATACACACACATATATATATATAGTGTGTATAGAGAAACACATTCGCATAAACATGCATTATAAATCACAGAATCACGGAACAGTTGAGGTCAGAAGGGACCTCTAGAGATCATCTAGTCCAAGCCCCTGCTCCAGCAGGGACACCCAGAGCACGGGGCACAGGGTGGCATCCAGGACAGTTTTGCAAAACCAAACACACACAAGGAAATAATGTCAGACTTAAAGCTGGAAGATAGCAAAGGCAAACTTTAACTAATTTCCTCCTAACATCCCCATGCTGCCTCAAGGTGTGGGACTAGGATGATCTGCATCACTTTCGCTTTCAAATTCAGCTCCAAATGGAATTTCCAGTTCAGAAAGCTTCAGTTAAATGATTAAATTGCAGCAAGAAAGAACAGCTTTCAAACCAAGAAGCTGCTAGACCCTGGGAGTGGAGCCAGAGGCCTCTCCTCTCGTCGTGTCTTTGCCACTGACCTGCCACAGGGCTCTACGCAGTGTCATGCCGTTGCGTCCTTTGCAGCCCGGCCTCATCTGTGGTGCAGAGCTCTGCTCACTCCTTCCCTATGTTCTGCTTTTACTGTAGAAGAACAGTCTGGATTCCAGCTCAGTTTTTCTCCCTGAGTCAGCTTTTCCTTGGCTTCCTCCCATTTGACCCATTTGCCTTTTTGATCTTAAGTCATTTGTACCCCTTTCATACTTAGGCTGGAATTGTTGAGCTACCAAGCTTTATTCAGAAGTAATCGTTCAGCCACATCAAACCAGGTGATATTATGTTAATTTTAATTAGAATTGTCTTAGAATTGTCTGTTGTGGTGGATAAGAGTTTAGCTTTGTATTTCACTTACAGCTACTGAGGAGCATTTGATAACCTAAGAAAAAAAATGGGATATTTTAAGAGGGTCTAAGATGCTGACTTGGCCCCAAGCTTGTAGTGGCAGCCAGGAGACCAGTTTCTTGCAAACACAGAGACGATGTCAGGGTGAAATTCATCACGGACCTCACCCAACATAACTGCTTCACAGCCTGTAAAATAAGCAGAGATTACCACATGCTTTCATATTTTCAAGCTCTTCACAACTGAGGACTGTAAATATCTATTTTTTTTCAGGAGTTGAGTAAACACATCATGATCTCCAGGAACTTGAAAGGGCACATAGTTGTGTGCCTTTTAACTTGGTCTAAAGAGGGAAGCTCAAACAGCCAAAACCTGAAGTCTTATCATTAGTTCCCATAACTCTTAATGGCTCTCTGGGAGAATCGTATTGCTCTTTAAGTGAAAAATAGTGGAATAACCTGACTGGGGGGGAGATTATGTTTTCTGGATATGTTACCTAAAATCAGTAAAGCTGACCTTAGGTAGGAGGATTATAACCTTAGATTGGTTTAGATGTTTCCTGGGGAGTTAGCGTAACTTTGAGACAGTGAATTTCCTGCTTCCTTAGTAGGATAAAAAAGCAACTGTGTAGGATTTGCTTATTCATCCCCATTTGTAAGCACTGCAGCAAACCAACCTGGCGGACACTGACGCAGAATCCTTTCCTAGCACTTTTTCTGTGTTCTTGGCCAGTAACAAAAGACTGTTTATTCATGAATTGTAACAAAGCAGGGGCCAGGTTTCCTGCTGGGGAAAATCATTAGAACTTGAATGACATCAGCAGAGATTTGGTTTCGTGAACAGCAACACTGAATTTCAACCATCATAAAGTACTTCTCAGATTTTCAACAAGTGGGTCTAGCAGTTTTGCTGCTTTAAGTAAATCCACTCCCAATTTACAACCATGTTCTTTGGAACAGAATTTACCTAAATTTGTGTGTGTTTGCATCATAAAACAAGTTACTTTATTGGTAATTCAATTAGCTAGTTAGAGAGGCTCCTGGGGACTAAACTTCAGGCGTGAGCTCTTTTATTTTGGTATTTTAGACACTTTCATATTCAATTAACATTGGGGCAAGATGACAGCGCTCTTCAGTGTAAACTACTGTACCTGGGACGGGGGGAAAAATGAGCTCATTTAACTCAGTTATGCAATGGCACACAGACTTGCTGCAGCCATTTCTGCAGGTCTGTTGCATTCTGCATATAGCCGTAGCAAATCTAATCACGGTGGCATTGCTGAAAAAGCAAATGTCCTTACAGGAAAACGTCGTTAACGGCACATTGAGTCGCAGGCTGGATGGATGCAACGAGCACCTAGAACTGAGCACCTGCTGCAGAAATCAATCTCACCGATCGAGGACGGCGGCACCCACCCTCTGTGCGTTGAGGGAGCTCTAACCTGAGATGTGTCCACATCTCCACTTGTCTGGAAACAAGCAATGTACCTTTCTGAAGCTCATCTATTAAATTTTTTAAGATCCCAGTTGGATTTGCATTAACTTGCAAAGAAATATATTTGCTGTGTTTCCAGGCTCATAAATACTTGACTAGTCCGTGAAAAGCTCTTAGTTCTGCTATGATCCATTCAAGCAAGAAGATCTGTGAAAACAATGGTCTGCGAGTGTTCCCGAGATACGGAGCGTTGTGGCGTGAGTGGTGCTGGCTGTGCCTACATGGAAATGCATCAATGTCTACGTGGCTGCAGAACAGCACTGTGAGATGGGAGACAAAGTGTTTCAGACCCCATCAGACTTTCCTAGCAATTTCAGGACCCATTAAAAATGATCTCCCTGGGAAATACTGGGAGCTGACAGCCATTTCCATAACGAGATCCCATTTGCATGATACCAGAGTGACTTCTGTGTACTTGTTTATGTGGCAGCCTCGCCAGTGCATCTGGGTCCTTCAGGATCCTCGCTAGGCAGGGAATGGGCAACACTGGAAAAGTGCTCGTGTTCGGAGAAGACAAGCCTGTGGAGAACAGAAAGATGGCAATTCAGAGAGACAAGCAAGAAGAGCGCTGGGCAACCCGCCCACTTCGGCCACATACAGAATCTACACATTTAGTTTTCCCAGTGGCGAGATGCTGACAGGGTCTAGGTTAATCAATGCTGCAGGTATCCAAAGAACAAGCAAAAGCTTCTGTTGATGCAAGTCAGTATGGAGGCATTGACTAGAGCAGCCTCACTGACTTAGATGAGATTTAATCAAATATACTGATGATAATGGATTATATTTCACTATCCTAATTTGTCCCATGCCACTGGTGTCTCAAGCAAGGTTATTCTAGGCACTGACAAAGAGGAATATCCACTACTAGAAACCACAGCACTGTAGTCTGACTGTTCATTGCCCATGCATCGTCTAGATAACATTATCTGAGCCTCATGGGACTACATGAATGATGCAGAAAGGTGATATATCCTTGCTTCTTCTTGCATGTTTATTCCAAGGGTAACCTACTTTGCTGGAAGTTTGTTTATCTAGGTGGAAGGTTTGTGGTAGGCACTCAAAAAGGAGGAAAATTTTCCAAAAAACAGGGCTTACTCCTTTATACGGGGAACACAGATGGGTGTTTTCTGTTGTTGCTTTTGCACTGGAATTGTTCCCTATCTAAAGCTATTTCATAAGCACAGTCAAGCTCCTAAGCCACTGCCAGTTCAAAATTGACTGGAAAGCCTTGGCCCTTCCCTGCGGATTTTCAGCAAAGGCTTAAGCTATTCTGGAGAGGTGCTAGGTAACAAAGCCCTGCCTAAAAGGTGCTTTTGCCTAAAAGCAAACCCGCCAGACGCCTGCTACTAGAGCACCAGAGCACCACAGCCCGTTCCGTAGCCAGCAGGGGTTTAGTCAGTCTTTGAGACTCAGGAGAGCCTGAACACGAAGCTCCATCCTGAGCAATGATGGGAGATGAGATCAACACTGGGGAGGTTTCATGTTCCTACACATTCGTGATGCCCATCAGCGCTGAAATGATTAGAGGACAGCAGTGTCTTCTAGACTCCAGCTGTTGCCCCACTTTGGGCTCTCAGACCTCACGCATGAGCTGGGCTTCTCTACCCTGCACTTGGCTTTACCTCCGTGGTGACAACAGGGAAGAACTGGAGCTGGTTCCGCCTCCCTCTTCCCATTACCCACGGACACGACCTTGCCCCCTCAGCAGAATCAGAGCACGGTGAGTTTGTACCATGGCTTCTTTTGCAGGGCCAGTCCCAGCCAAGTCAGAGGTTTTGGGCTGTGAGAGGGCAAACTTCACCCCAAAGCTTCGCCAAGGCTCAATGCTGCTGCTGGACTTAGTGGTGGGGTGATGTTCCCTTCCTCAGGTTGCAGGACTGAGAGGGAGTTCAGGGCCATCTGCCACCATCCGTAATAAAGTTTCCCCTTCCTATACTGGTTCTCTCCTCCGGGTGGGGGGGAGAGGAAAGGAAGGAGGATGGCCACCATGAAAACACAACACCAGAACTATCTTTCAGCAGACAACATGCTGCTTCCAGATGTCAATAAATGCTGTAAGACCAAGTACCTGTCCACCAGATTACAAGGAAATCATTTTCTTTTTTAAAGCACTTACGTTGGGAGTGAGGACGAGCTAACAGCAGAAAATGGCCTAGCACGGGATGCCTGAGCATCTGTGGAAGTAAAATCTGCCTGAGTCACTCACTCTTTACCCTCGGGCTTTGATACAGAGCCGTGGCTTATTTAATGTAAACAATCACACTGACATTTTTACATTCAAACTCCTTGTTTGTTTATACTTAGTTCCATTTGTTAGGATAAAATAGTATTTTGTTTTGCTATAGCTAATTGTTCTCTGTTTCTGACCATGGTCCCAGGCCCCAGAAGATGTTTCCAAGTGCGGAGGCCAGGGATGTGTGCTGGTTAACACAGCCAAAACAGAGAATGCCATAGCTGAGCCCTCTTCTAGAGGTAGGAAACCCAGAAACATTCAGGAACGAGGGATAACAACGTTCACCCTGTACTTGTGATACTCTAAAAACCCAGCTGCAGTTTAGGTTTCTAAATGCAGTTTAGGGGACACCTAGTTTGGAAAATACGTGGTTTACTTAATCTTAAGAAAGAAAATTGCTAGCCATTTGGTGGGCAAACCAACCCCAGCTCTTGAAGAAAATGGACAGAAAATCGATAAGTGCTCTACTTGTTTGCAGAGGGATTGGGCCCAAGCCACAGGTCCTTTCATGCCCTACGTTCCAGTAGTTGGATATAGAATCACAGAATCACAGAATGCTTAAGGTTGGAAGGGACCTCTAGAGATCATCTAGTCCAACCCCCCTGCACACGCAGGGTCACCTAGAGCACGTGGCACAGGACTGCATCCAAGCGGGTTTGGAAGATCTCCAGAGAAGGAGACTCCACAACCTCTCTGGGCAGCCTGTTCCAGGGCTCTGTCACCCTCACCGTTATTTTTCCTTAAGTTCCTGTGGAACTTTTGGTGCTTCAGTTTCTGGCCGTTTCCTCTAGTTCTGTCAGTGGCCACCAGTGAAAAGAGACCAGCACCATCCTCCTCACTGCCTCCCTTGAGGTACTTATAGACACTGATCAGACAGCTCCGCATCCCTCTTGTACTGTGGAGCCCAGAACTGGACACAGTACTCCAGATGTGGCCTCACCAGTGCTGGGTAGAGGGGCAGGATCACCGCCCTCGACCTGCTGGAGATGCTCTTCTTAATGCACCCCAGGATCCCATTGGCCTTCTTGGGATGCTGCTGCCTTATGGTCAACTTCAATATCATCACTATGAACCCAACAAAGTCCTTGATCTGTATCCTGCAGTCAAGGGGGACAATCGAGAACTCCAATGAAACCTGCAGAATAATGAAAAATCGATAAAATATGGAGAGAGTGGCAAGAAGGTTAAAAAATTTAGTTGTGTCATTAACTCCTCCTCTCTCCAAGCACCTCACTGGTTTCACCATTTTTCTGTTAAGTTCCTTATCTGCTTGCCTTAGCAATTTCCAGCTGCTTGAGAGGGGGGCCTGCTGCCTTTCAACACCTTTGCAGCACGAAGCAATCTCTGCTGCAAGCTCTGGCTGTGCCCAACACACAATATGGGGATGTATTACGAGGATTCATGTGAAAGCTGCGTCATGGGCAGCTGAGAGCACATGAATAGGTGCCCTCCACTGTGTTTGTATAAATGGCAATAAATAAAGCAGAGTGGGAGGGGGATCTGATGGGAATACACAAACTCTCATGATCTGACCCTGTCTCGTTGTAGGCTGCTGCCCTCCTATGGCATGTTTTGACTGCCCCTCTTACCTTCAAAGCAGCTCTGTGTCAGCAAAGAGATCTGCTTCCAGCAGCTAGTACCTGCTGTTGGAAATAACAGCTGCCAAAAACCTGGTTTGCTGGTCCCACATGTTTGAAGCAAGAAATCAACGGCCTGGGGCACTCAGCCTTTCGGTCCTCCAGGGGAACCCTGTGGTTTGAAACAACCAGTAAGCAATGGCCATCCTTACTGTGCGTGTGTGACACTGCTGCTGCTGCCGCCTTCCCCGGGGGAGGCCTTGGATCCAGGGCCTTTCGCCTCAAGTGACAGCTTCTTGTTGCTTTTTTTTTCTTTGTTTTTGTGTTTTCCTAAGGTTTGTATCTTGGCAACACAGGAATTGTTGGCTTGGTAACTCAGTGCTTTAGATAAGATGAGGCTTCTTGGAGCATTTCTGCTGAAGCCGGCATCTGTCACTGTGGCAGGAGTGCGGAGTTAAGCTCAGCACAGGCACCAAGCACTTGCTTTCCCACTAATGTCCTTCTACATTAGTAGCAAACACTAGTTTCCTACTACATCAGTTCCTGGGCTTCTTGCCTTCATACTCCATATGCTTCTTCCTTCCATCTTCATTCTCAGCCTAGCGCTCCAAATCACAGTCACACCCCAAAACGGCAAATGCTACTGAAAAAAAAAAAATTACGAGGCTAACTCTTACAAAAAGAAGCAAAAAAGGCAGGACCAACAGACCACGTAACAGCACGTTGAAACTACAGCCCTTTGCATGGAGTGCAGACAAACAGGTCATGAAGGTCCAGTCAAACCTGGCACCCCAAAGGACCTTCACCTGCTTAGAAACCCAGATTTAGATATATATATATATATATATCTTTTATCTACAAGGAGCCTTTTCTGCTCTGATTAGTATCCCTGACAGACTGAAGTTTTAAATGCTCTGCTTAAAGCACGGCACTGTTCCTGTTGTGAGGGAATCAGGGCTCTATGAAGGGCACAGAGGTGGGTGAGTTCAGACGATCTGCTCTTGCTGGTCACTGCTGAAAACTGCAGTTTTTATTTGCAGGTACCTTATGTTTTATCATGGCTCTCAAAACTGGTAGTTCGAATAGAACCAGTTATAAAAAGTAGCACGAGCAATATGCTTGTTTCTTTTAAGAAGTTATTTCAGAATTCTACAGTAAGAGAGATGCCCAAGAGAGCCTAATGTGTTTTATTAATACTAGTTAAAGCTCAAAAACATTCTGAGTGTTTGAAATCTCTATTCTGCTCTGATAGGGAATAAAATTAAGATAAAATTTAGTCAATTATTCCCTTCCAGAGTAGCCGACTCCAGAGCATCTATCTGGGAGGTGGGGAAAGTCAAGGACTTAGCTTGGACGGATCATTTCACCCTTCCCTTACAATTTCAATGGAAATTTCATCCAGAAATTATACTGTCTTTTAGATGGAATGAATTATTTCTGTTGTGTTCTGAGTCCCCGTGTGATTAATAACAATACGTATGGAAAGAATCATAATATGAGGGTTCAAAATGGACAGACTGGGGTGGCTGGTTCAAGGCCAGCTCTTCAATGAGTAGGAAGACTAAAGTCCTGCTTATCAAGCCACAAATGGGGAAAATCGTGTGCTGTGGAGTCACTTTTGCTTAGAAACATGTTTTGGGATTCGAGTGCTAGTCTTTACATGCTGAACCTAGAACGCATCCGACCCACATCATTCTCCTGCTTCATTTGTTCATGGAGAAACAATTGCTCTCCTCATAGCAGATAACGTCAGGAGTGCTGGAATTACTATGGGGAAAAGACAGGCAGAGAGACAGCTACAGTTGCAAATCTGCTTATTTCCATCTATACATTTGGCTGCTGTCGAAGGCAGGTTGCTGAAGCAGAAGTAGTCAGCGTGCTATGATTTCTCATGCAAGTCTGTCAGGAAGGCTGCAGAGAGGCGACGGCAGCACACTGGGCAGGCCCCATGCAGTTCCAGTTGGGTTTCCCATTGGAAATGGGCTTGCATGGAGCTGTTGCACTTGGATTGAACTTCTGGTGTAATCAGAGCAGTGTGAGAGACGACACGGGAGTGGAGGCCTTGCCCACACACTACGATCTACAGAATTTCAGCACAGTGCTGTAGAGCAGCACACGGGAGTCCTAACCAAGATCAGGCTGCAATACAGTGCTGTACGCTGGAAAGTCACACCTATTCCCAGATAAAATTGATAAAACGGAGAAAAAGTGGTAAGAATAAATACCAAAATTATTATCATGCAGGGTGGGGAACTCTGAGAGGGGTCAGTGATTAGGTAAAAGTCAGC
>NW_010576782.1:4371-36643 GCF_000705375.1 Tinamus guttatus
CCACTGACAGCCCTGGATAACGTGAAAACCAGTCACATTTTCAGTGCAAGCATCTGTTCTTCCTTAAAGTAAATCTGCTTTATCTAGACTTTCCTTTTAACCATTTGAAAAGCAGATATTGGTGCTCCTAAAGGAGTGCAAAATTGGAAGGCCTATATCTGTCTCTCAACATGTCTGCACGAACACCACTTGCTTCTTTTCCTTGCCTTCTCTATAAATAAGCAACATCAAGATTTTTCAAACCCTTACGCTTCCCTATCATAATAATGTCAGGGGGAAGTCTCCAGGGCGTGCTAGAAGGGTGCTTGGACAGTAAGCCTTCATTTCAGCCCTCCGTTCCAAAAGCACTTTCTGTGATAAATGTGTCTGAAATATCTGTGCAAGCTGTCTTCTCTTTTGTAGATCTACAAAGCTCCGATCAAAACCACAAAACAAAGTCACAGCCCAAGTGTCTGTATTGCTGGAAAAAGAGTAAAGGCCACCAGGCAATGGAGTTCCTTGCATCATCTCATTGCACCATGACTATGGCCCCCAAATAGCTTGGGACTTTCATCACGTCAGCATCTCAAGAGTGCCTAAAGGAACAAATACTCAAGCGTGTCTTTTTGTTGGGTGCACGGATGAAGGAAATCCCAGAACGCCATGCACATATTATTACAAATATTTTATTTCCCTCTTCATTAATATACGCAAAGCAATCAGATTACAGCCACAGGAGGTAATGAAAAACCAACTAGGAGATAAGGCTCTTTTTGTCTGGTTGTGCTATGCATATTTAGTTCCTATTTTAAAAGGAGACCTTGAGTCAACTTCTGTGGCAATTGGGGTAAACACTGGCCACGAGATTCTCAAGGCAGGGAGCGCCTGAGCTCGCAGATGGGATGTTGTGATCTGTTGAACAGAGTGGAGCCCTGGCACCCTCAGCCTCATTGGTAGGCTGGAAGGGAGGCCAGAGGCAGCCCACAGACAGGAGGAAGGAAGGATATAGACTAAAAAATGAAGGTCAATGTATTTGGCAGTCTTGACACAATGAGGCAGCTCCAAAGGTGCAAGGAAAGCAAAGTTTGCAGGGCTGGACCTTATTTGATGAAGGGCTTCTCGCGCATTTTTTCCATCTCTGTTATCTAGTCTAATACGAGTGTTATCTCTTCCTGCAGACCTTGTGTCTGAATTACCTCTCAGCGGAAAGGAGCTCCATCCTTAACACAGCACCATGCTCTAACCCCTTTTCTCGGGTAAGTCCAAAAGAAAGAAAACTGAAGGAGACAGTGAGAGAAGCACAACTCAGCTGTGTCCAGACTCCGCCTCGCAGGTCACAGCTGTTCAGTCACCAAGCACATAGACACACGCTTTAAAACCATCATCAGGCAGACCAAAATGAAGGATCCAAAGCGGAGTGACCCCAGAGAGTGCTTGGATGTTTGGTGGATAATCACCAAACGGGCCAAGGACGGCCACGTGCGGAAGCGGGTGCACAGAGAGATCCTGAAGAGCAGCAGATGGACCATCCCACTTCCACACATGGTACCACATCAGGACAGACACTCACACAAATGTATAGGTCTAGAGCCATAGGAATGGTTCAAGCAAGGCGAAACATCTCATTTTTAAAGGAGGCTGCAGGGTATCAATTTGTTCACCTTATCAAAGAGGAAACTGAAAGGTACCTGGATCAAAGTAACCAAATGCCACCATGGAATGAGAAGTTCGATAAAAGCCTAAAGAATCTTTAACAGGGGAAGGCCAAAAGACAGAAATTTTACCTCTCTGAACCTCCCTGTTAGGAGAGGTTAATTAACAACTAAAACAACATACTGTGAATTGTGGAGGAGTATGCACTGCTCACTAATTTTGAAGTTAAAACGAGATGATTTTTTAAAAACTTTCCAAGTTGAAATAGGAATTAATCTAGCAAAAGCCTTTAAGAAATCACAATTCAGAGATTTTTTTATAATCTCTGAATGCAGCAAAGCAGCAGTACTAGATTCCAGGAAAGCAAAGCCAGTTCAGAGAGGAGCACAAGAACAGCTCTCTAATATCCACAGGAATATCTGTATGAGCAGGACTCCACTCCTATTGAGCAACGTGCAACAAAGGGCCTTAACAAAAGTGACAAGCATAGAAAATAAGACCAAAAAACCCTACTACCCTATCTAATAAAATTAAGGTGCAATAGGCTGATTCATTTGGAAAAAAAAAAAAAAAAAACTGATGTGAGAAGTTAAGAAGTAGCCAATGGAGCTTCCATAGGAAACAGGAGGAACGAGGAGACTAGAGCCCAGTATTTTTGCACTGAGGCAAAAATCCAAGCTTGTTGCTGTGACTGGCAGGTATCCTGGCTCCTGCTGCAGCCCTGACAGTAAAGCCTGGATCCAGGTGGACAGCTGGGACAGAGTGGGATATATGTAATATTCTTCATTTCAGGACTGAGTTTCCCGATTTGATTTTTGCTCAAAGGAAAAATTTAGACTAGGAGACCTCCGACTGCAGGTATTTCCCACTCTTTGCTCCACGTTCACAGCTGCGCTCCCCATGTTCAGCAACAGCACTTCCCTCTGTATCATCTACTTCTTCGGAAAGCAACAGTGGCTTTTCAGTTACCTCGAGGCTGATTTGCTGCTTTAAGAGGAGCACCTGCCCCATAAGCCCTGCTATTTCATTGTGCTGCAAACATATGCAAGATGTTTCTGATAGCAAACAGCAGGAGTGTTGAAGAGCTTCGGCACTGCTAATTAAAGCAAGCTCATGCTACAATTTTACCCATGTAGAACTGAGGTTCCTCATTTGTTTAAGTGCACAGGCTTAGCTTGCAAATACCCAAATACAGGTGTCAGTATATGACAACTGTAGGCAGCCGAGAAGGATGTTTTCTGCTAATCCCTTTGAGCAGATGTGTTGCAGCAGATCAAAGAACACGAGCTCCTGTGGCCCAGCCTAGCACGCATCCCGGGACCCGGCAGGGAAACACTCTTCGCTTCTCCATACGGGACAACGCCGTAACGAGTACGTCCCTGCCCTTCGGTGGCAACGGGCTGTCCCCACTGGTCATCAAATCCACGCTAATTGTGTTATCACGGGTGCCCTTTTTAACGAGCCAGCACACAGGCACAGCCCGCAAGCCGCAGCTCTTCCCCATGGGAGCAGAGGCTGCCATGAGCCCTACGAAACACTGCAGCAGGCGCAAAGCAAAGGAGGGGGAGAAGCTCAGTCAGGACTGATGGAACCGCTCCCTTGCTCCTCGGGGCCTGCTGCACAGGAGTGGCAGTGTCTCTTCACTGAAGGCACCAAAGGTGCACAGAGGAGACAGCGCTGCAGGGACACAGCAAGGACTATGAACACAACTTCGTTTTGCTGCTCCAGGTGGGCAAACACTGCTCTGCCAGGGGCACCGCAGCCCACAGCCGGCAGCGCACGGGCGGCCGCAGGGAGAGGCCGTGCTGACAAGGCGCCTGATTCCCCCAGACAGCCCGCCCGGCAAAGAGCCCTGCAGGGGAACCGCTCACTCAGGAGCTGCCTCAAGAAACGGCTCTGACAGCAGGGTCTCCAGGCCACACACCCAAGGGTCCTTCAGGACAGGGGCTTCTTCTGAAACCCAACCGCAAAGACAGAGCTCAGGAAAACAGTTCTCTGACTCACCCAAAATAAGAAGCAAGATCCAACACCAGCATCCAGTGTGAATCCTAGTACCAGTCACTGCCTCATCCATTATTTCCTTCCTCAGCCATGGATATACTCTGCAGCTCCTTAAATATTTGAACCTTCTTTTGGATATTACTGACAGAGAAGGTGTTTGACAGTGCAATTTCACTGGTTTAAATGAAGTTTTTTAAACAAATCATCTCTGCAGTCTCCTTAAAGTTAACAGGATGATACTGGAACATTTCCAAAAATATGGTCCATTGTCTCAAATCATGCCCTTAAAATTATGCAACCCATTAATGAGAACATCTTTATGTGGGTGCTGTGTCCTGGCTGCCCATATTTCTGCAAAGGACAGACTGCAACTAGAGCAAGGGCAGGGCCCCCTCCTGCCCCTGCACACCGACCACGAGGCTGCTGGTTTCTCAGCGTGCACAAACGCTGCCTATGAAGCAACAGAGAGGATCATGCATGTTACAGCTTTGCTCCTTCAGGTTCACGTGCAGTTCAGTGACTGCTGTGCTGAAGCACTTCGTTTTCCAGGGACTTCTCCATCTAGCCCAAACATACTTCCTATTTTCTGTCCTCCACAGCTGGTCTGACCTCTGCTATTTAAGGCCCTCTAAATTTGTCTTAAGCCAACAGTCTCTCATGGTAGATGGACAATCTCCAATATATTCTCCAAAATGTTTAGACCCAACAACCTTTTTGTTGGCCCCTGAGAGTTACTGCAGCAACTGTTTCAGGAATGGAAGCAAATGAGATGGGCAGAGTGTGGCAGCCAAAATGACAAATGAACAACACCCTGAAAGCCCTGATGGTTACCATGAAGACACATGTAAACATCCGTGCTCCCATTCACCAACAGCACAAGGGGATATGCAGCGCTGGACAGACAGGCGCCTTCACCATGACCCCCCGCTGCTGCTTGAGAAGATAGCAAAACTTCCCCAAGTTGATATAAATCTAGGCGGCCACGACATGCTCATCCTTGGAGCCAAGGCGGGAGTTTGTACTGTGCCTTTGCCGAGCATCGTTTTGCAGAGCATTTGTGCACAGGGATGTGCTGCTCGGGCCATCGCCAGCACTTTGTACAGGGCTTTGCGGAGTTAAAAACGAAGCTCTCAGCCTCCGGGTGCTTACAGCCCATAGCCAGCACACAGCTCATGCAAGGAAATTAAAAACAGAACTTGGGGAAAGGAGGGGTGTGAGATAATGTATCATTCTCTATGGCCAGCTAAACATAAGCATTCCGTTATCAGCGTGGCGCAAGAGGGGAAAGGGAAGAACGGGGCACGGGGGAATAAGGACCAACACATGAATACAAGAAGTGCATTTTCTCAGCAGCAAAGGCGCAAACAGCGAGGCAATGCACAGACAGAACGTGATCGAAAGGACAACAGACAAATCCCAAGGACTTGCGGAAAAGCCACCAGGGCAGAAAACACCTGGCACCAGGCAGAAGGGGGACTGTTGGGACAGGGCATTTGGCAGGCGCAGAGATGAGTGAGGACCGGCCAGTGCCACGTTACAGCTCCACACGTGAGACCAACCATGGGGAAGCCCGGAACAGGCCTCCTGGTTTGTAAAAATAGGGTGAGCATGGGAATAAACAGGCTGATGGTGCCTCTAGTCTTGGGACAGCCCAAACGGCCTGACTCCTGCAAGAAACGGCAGTAAGATTTGCAGGCTGCTATTAAAGTTCTGGCAACTTAATGAGCCTTACATAGAATTCTTCTTATGAATACAATAAACTGCAGCCATGCCCATATAAAGTCTTTCTAGTTCAAATATTGATAGAAGGGCCGTGATCTGCAGTAGCATCACAATTTATGTCCAGTCTGGAGACATCCCTTGTTTTATAGACACAAGGCTAACAGGTTGGTTAGAGGTCAAAAATGAAGAAACAATTTTCATCATTCTTGATTATCTTTGAGAGATTCTGAAGCAGATGGAAGCTGCTCAGCCACTCAGCCTGCGCTACATATTTCACTCTGACAAGACTCTGGCATCCGGAGCAGGGTAAAACTTGAGCAAGAGCATTTCCTCCCATTTAAACCTTCTTTTTTATTAAATTTGTCAGTCATCAGCCGAGCATTTCTTTTGTGAGAAAAGAAAAAAAATCCAGCAAGGCAAAGTTTGAGAGAGCTCATTTCACAGAGTCAGATGAGAGTTTTCTAACATGCTCTGTTTTTAATTAACAAATAAGGCTGCTGGATGCTGCATACCACTGACTATAAGAAGAAACTAATTCCTCTCCAGCCAAGCACTGCCAGCACATAGACCCACACACCCACAGTGTTTGCTAGGTGGAGTGAAAGCCTTTTACAGCTCCCTGGCTCTAAAGTAACTAGCAGCATCCGTGCGGGTGCAGTCCATGACAGATTCCATCTCTCAAGTCAATAATAACTGTTCACTGGATTTCCTGGTTTGCAAAGTAGCCCACCCTGAGCTACTGCCTCATGCAACAACAGGCATTTGAATAACAAATGGCATCTTTATTTTATTCAGAGAAGCACAGTCAAGGCTTTGCTAAATTTAACCATCCAATTAACCTAGCAACATTCATGATTTGAGAGTTTTTAGAGCTCAGTACGTACAAGGAGGAAAGCTCCGTTGCGTCAATTAAGAGCCTCTCCCTAAAACACACAGGCAGCTTCTTCCCGGCCCTCGCTGTGGTTTTGGAGGCAACGAGAACCTGCAGTCCAGTGCAGGGGTTTTCAGCTTCCCAGACAAAGAAGCATCTTCTTCCAGGGAAAGCCGACCCCTGGCTGGCTCAGGGCTCCCATCAACATAAGCAGGCACACACTGCTCCTTTACCAGCGGTGAGAAACTCTTGCTGGCAAAAAATAAAACAAAACAGGTTTCAAAGAAAAGGTAATTTTGAATAAAATTAACTAGGGTGTCTCAGCCCAAATCTTTTCATTAGCTGCAGCACAAAAGAGGCACCATTCTGTTTTGACCTTAGGCTAATGCAAAACACAAATCGCTCCTGCTGGCATGACTGTACACATTTCTTCTGCAAGCTCAGTGCAAGAGACAGTATGCCAGAGACGGGCAATGGAAATTCTTCAGGTCACTTCAACCCAACATAAATACATGTCTACAGTATCTGAGCAGCAATCACAGTGAATCCTGTTACAACCAGCTGGCTTTTCCTCTCTATCACACACAAAGCTTTCTTCATAGAAAAAGCTAGCTGGTAGCATCTCTCCTTCAGTTTATGCAGATCACACTGCAGCGCACAAGAGTGCTCTGAATATTAAGCTACCGCCTCTAACTTTTCAGAGAAATAAATAAATAAGTGTAGGATGAAAAACGGGGGAGATCTGGCAACTGCAACCTTGATTTTTTTTTGATTCCAAGCCTCTGGTGTATCCTTACCTGCCCTTGCACGTAGGACAAGCACAAGGCACCTGCCCCAAAGCAGTGGGGTCTGAGGCAGCCGCTTCCCTGCCAAGGCAGCTGCTGCAAACTCAGAGCTCTTCCATTTCAATTACCTGCCCCAGGAACCAAAATACAAAGGATATCAGAGCCTCGAGGCAGCACAGGGAGTCTAACTTTCCCAAACCTCCCTCTGAAACGCTGGGAATTTGCAGCGGATTTTAAAACACTCATCCCCAGATTTCACAGGGATGCACTCTTCCCTGGACCTCTTCAGCTTAATCTCCTTAAGCCCGGAATTTATATCTTTATCTACAGTGAAAATATTTTATCACTGTAATCTAGATACGAATATTTACACAATTTGCCCCAAATTCCCTCATTACCGCTGCTGCTCTCAATTATTCACAGGTAGCGGCACATGCAGTTTCCGTGGAAACCTGCGGCTCGCAGCCGGCGGACGCGCTCGAGCAGGGCTGCCCGGCGGGGGGCCCCGCTGCTCCTGCTTGACCGTCTCGCATCCACAGGGAGCACCAGACCGGTTCGCATTCCGGGGTCTCCATTTCAGACGTCTCAGCTACGCCAGGAAGCAAAGTCCCTGCATCTCCCAAAGCATAATAAACTTGATGAGGAGGCTGTAACTTTAATGACACATCGCATTTTCAGCTTTTCACTATCATTTTCTGTATTTACCATTGAAAGTAAATGTCAGATTACACCACCATAAAGCTGGTCATAAGTGATTCACTCCATTACACTTCAGGACCTTCTGTACTTTTAACTAGTGAATCCTGTGCCAGTAATTGCCTGAGAATTTGCTGCCCATTTTGCTTTTTTTTCCTCCTAATAGTTGTCTTTTTGAAAAAAATAAGTGAATAGTCACGTCATCAAATTTCTTGTTTCTTTAAGCTTCTTTCAGCATTTAGCATATTGAATGCTGTGGCGCCCAAAAGGCAGAAATCAGAAAAACATCTGAGAAGCTCCTTGGAAATGCTCTTCAGGTTATACAGATGCACAGCACAGGAGCACATCCTGGCCAGGCAGGAGCCGTGAGGACATGCAATATTAAACTGCAGAAGCCAGACCATGCAGTAAGGGCTGTCCAGCTCTCACCCCATGCTCGCTAACACAACAAACGGCACTATTTTTATCTTGGAAAGTCTTGTGCTTCTCCCTGATATATCATGCTCTCCCAAGGCACTGCCTCTGTGCACCAGTAATACTTCATCACCCACACACTGTATTTTCGCACAAGCAGCCTCACATTTTTTTCCCATGCAGTCCCCCAGGCTAAGGCGGAGGCTTTTCCACTGCAATTTCACCAAGACACAGGCCTCCAAATTCTTCTTTTTCACTTTTTGATCTCTCCAGGAATAGAGCAGTAACTGGGCTGTAACCCAAGATGCTCCCGGTGACCATTTTGTCTCTGCGCTACCTCCCGCTACGCACGCAGGTTTGCCTGGCTCCTGCTCTGCTCCCGTTTCCTACCTGGACTTTAGATCCCTGGACGAAGGGCACTGCTGTGTGGCGGGTCTGCCCAGCCTGCTGTCCCCTGGCTCTCTGACAAGGCTTCGTTACCCGAATGCCACAACCAGCAACCGCCCGTGGGACCGCGCGCAGATACAGTCCCGCTCAATGCCAGGCAGGTGCTAGAACAGGGAGCACTGCTAAGAGTGCTGGAAAACTCAGCACTAGGAAATCAGCATCTGATTAAACGCAGTAGATTATAAGCATCGATGCACCAGCCTTTTTCAGAATTTAGGATTTGCCAAATGTAGTATCCAAGCTATTCTGTTTGGAAAAACCTCAGAGCTTGCGGAGAGAACCTCTATTCATTACTTAATAAATTCATGCTGGTAAGGAGCTTGCACAATATCTTTATGGGAATCGACAGCTCTGTTGGGAGAGCAGCAGGCAGGATGCATCCCTTGCACCGCCACGCACAGCGACCGACACAGCCACACAAACACGTCCCCAAAAATGGCACTACCCTCCTCCCTGCAACGCATTAGCAGATTGCTGGTAGACTTGTTTTTGTAAAAATACAGTGGCATTTTAATAAGAAAAAAAAAAAAGTGCTATTACTTTGTCCGTGATGCACAGGGGAATCATCCACAACAGCTGACCACTGGACTGAAGATAACCACTGTCAACCTAAAAAGTTGTACTATTATTTTAAACAAACCTTGCCTTTTGTGTATCTACTCCCTTAAACATCACTTGGTGGAAAGTCAGTAGCATTTGCCATTAGAAACAAGGTTCCCTTTCCCCATTCCATCCAAGACTGAAAATTTGCCTGAGGGAGATGGTGGTGATGGGAAGAAACATGGTCAAACTTCACATGATTTAGGCAAAACTCTACTGAAACTTGTGTTTAACTACACAACCTCATCTCTAAAGATCAGCCTTTAATAATTATCTGTCAAGAGTGTCTTGAAGACAGAATGGCCTACTACAATAAATGCCAAAATAACTTTAAAAATGCTGAAAGGGTCAGGCTAACAGTAGTGCTACAGAGACATTCTTAACTGCCTGACTATGGAGTTCGGGTAACTCCTGCTGGTGAATTTTTTGCCCGGACCACTCTAACTGCTCTTCTATAGCAGCTGTAAATTAGCAATTAATGTGACAAAGAGCACAGGTTCAAACCTTGTTATTTGGCAGCGAGATTCAGCCTCTATGAAATCCAGTACTTCATGTCTCAATAAACTGAAAAGTGCATAAAGTCATGAATCACTAGGTTATATTCAGATTCCGCAGATCCATTTTTTGGCTACAGAAAAACAACATTTGCCAGACTGGAATAGTAGTACTGATCTAAAGGACAACAGTGCTGCAATTTAAAAAAAAAATGCATACCCTAAAAGAACTGGTTAGGTGATAAGAGACGACACTTCAATTCTGTGCTTCAACGAACATTAGTGACACAGTGGTTCGGAAGGCGAAGAAGATAAGTTCTCCAGATTTGTGACTTGTTTCAGATGGTTTTGTTAAACACACTTTTTTTTTTTTTAAGGATATCTTTTATACATTTGTCACTGGTCAGATGAAGGGACCATATGGAGGACTAGACAGGACACTGCAGAGGTCTCTTGCTTTTCTGCATATTAAAGAGTAACCAAAGATCTAAAGAGCCAGCTCTACCTCTGCCCATTCACTCAACTCCAGTATTGCTTATGACTTGCATACCCAACACAAAACATCTTATCACATTTGTGTCAGCACTAACTGTTCTAAGAAAAAAGAGAAAATTGGCCTTGACTACGTCAGCATGGTTTATTGCCCACCCCCACCCCAAGAGACCAAAACAATCCGAATATAAAGAACTGATAAGAAAGCTTCAAGTCACTGAATCTGGTTCCCCCCTGAGGTTCCAACCTTCGGCTCACCAGAATCAACGCAGAAACTCCACTGGACAACCAGATGTTCCAGAACTTTCCAGATATGTCCTTGTTTGCCACAGGAACAAGCAAAACTGAACCTAGGCCTCCAGGGTGGGAGACAGGCCTGGAAAAGGAAGCAACTCAAAGGGCTCACAATACTCATGCAGCACCATGGCAGAAGATGGGTGCTCTCCCAACCCTATTTCTACTGGATCATGACATAGGATTCTGTTGTCCCAACAGCACACAGCCTGTGACTGCTCTGTAGGGAGGACACTCAAGGGTGGGTACCACAACGACCTACTGAATCCAGAGTGGAATCATGAAGCTGGAGACAGGAGAACTCTTTACTGCTCTCTCCAATACACATGGTAAAAGAGCATCAGGTGATACTAGTGACTGGCAAGTATTTTTTCCCTCACAGATCAAAAAGGCTGAAAAACTTCTTGGCAAGTATTTTTTCACAGATCAAAAAGGCTGAAAAACTTCTTGCTGTGGGGTACTTTGAATGCTCAAAGTTTATGCTCAAAAACAACCAGATGGTTCTTCCATTAGCTAACCAAGGTTTCTGGTTCTGGAATCCCTCTGCCACACACCAGCAGAGGCTGGAGAAGCAGGTGCTCAGGGGAAATGTCTCTATCAGCACATCCTGGCGTTACACACTTCCCTGCTAGCCCATGCCGGCGCCTGGAAAGGGCAGCGTGGAATTGATGGACAACTTGAGCCACTGTGGCTGCTTTTCATGGAGCTTAGTACAAACCAGTGCGAACTGCAATGTAAACATTCCCAGAAGAGCCTAGAAATAGCCTGGAGAATTCAAAGATGAGCAACAAAAGCAAGTTGGGGACTAGAAAACACCATAGGACTTAGGGAGCTCCATCTGTTCAGCTCTTAGGAAAGAATTAACAGGCACTTAGACAAGAGTCCTCCAAGAGAGGGGAAAAAGAGTTTAGTCACAGATATCGCTTGGACCAATACTGAAATTACAGAATTTCAGCGTTATAATTAAATATTAATTACTGGAATAAACCAACCGATATGTTGGAATCACTGTTGCTTTGCATTTGTTTGATGAGATGGTGTATTTTTCTTAAAAGCATGCTATAATGCAGTGTGCTGTCCCTGGACACTTCCTGAAAAGCAAGAAGCAACAGGACTAAGGGTTTGTCTGCACTAGAAGACAGTATTAGAAAATAACCTCCAGGAAATTCCTTAAGCACACAACAGCTGTGTAGCACCCAAACAGCCTTATTAATACAGCAGTGGGCTCAGCTCATCCCTGCCAATGAACAGTCGTGGTCCGGTGGACCGACAGCTCTGCAGATTTGCACTCCGATCAATGCAAGTCCCAAATAAGGACTGGTCTAAATAGGGATCTGAACTGAGAAGGCGGCTAGAGACACTGAAAAAGCTGGTGACTGATAAGAGTTAGATCCACAACTCACTTTCTGCAACGCCAAGGCTGCTGGGACAATCAAATCCAGATATTTGAAATAGGGATAAAAGTAAGAAAAAGAACAAGGGGAACCCAAAGACTTTCTCTCTGCCAACCACGACAAATGGCTCAATAATATGAAATGTCAGCTGGCACTTGAAGCACAGTGGATGGCCAGACAGGAAGCACATTTTTAAATCATTAACACATTGGGAACACACAGATGTGCAGCACAGCTACATCTGTGCATTGTAATTTCTACAGTAGTCACAACTTAATGAACCATCAATTGTGACAGGATCAATGAACCGAACTGAACAACAAACTAAAGCTAGTAAATTCGTGCCCAGGGCAACAGCTAACTTCTAGGCTTTTTTTGTTTCTGTTTTTTAGCACTTCTACCACTTTTAGTGTCTAATTAGTAAAAAAAAAAAAAAAAAAAAAAAAAAAAAAAACAACACAAATCCTTTGGAATCCTTTTCCTTCCTTTTGAGGGTCTTTTTTGCTAAGCTCAAGGTTACATACCCGTCACCTGATGAGCAATGACATCTTCCTCAGGACCACGAGCACATTGCAGGCAGGCAGAAGCTACGATATGACGATGTGCGCTACATGCTAATCAGGGGCCTCTCATCAACTCTCTAGGCAAAACAACTGCTGTTTTTTCATGAGGCCACATATTTCCTGCAGGTGGAAACTTCAGCCTAGCTTCTTTGCCATGCTACTTTTTGATAGAACTTCACATCAAAATAAAGCAACCAAATCAGTTATTTGTAAAGAACTTGCACCGAGCGATTCTGCATTTTTGAGTTTGCTACCTACCCCAACACATTTTTTGTTACCACCACCCTGTGCTTGGTCCTTGTATTTCTCATCAATATTTCTACAGTCTCTACTCTCTCAACAAAGATTTTCCTCTCACTGGGACTAATTGTGGCATTGTCTAAATCAGAGGGACATTGGAAAATAAATTCCAACGTTGCCTTTCTTGTAAAAGAAACACCACTTTAGAGTAGTTGCAAAAAAACAAGACTTTGGGTTTTTAAGTCTCTTAACAGTTTAACCTTTCCAGTGCATTCCCAGTGGTCTTAAAGGCAGCTGAAAGGTTGTAACGCCACTTCTGTTGTGTGTAACACTTTGTGTAGCTACTTTTATTTAATGCATTCTGCATCCTGTGCTGACAAGCAGACTTATCAGAGGGAAATTTCCTCAGTCCAAGCTTGGAGCAATAGCACAAGGGCGAGCACTCATACATTGTGACTAGGTAAGGTTATAGTTCTTGACTGGCATTTGGCCTTCTTCACTGAACTCATATACCAAGAACTTGGAAAGACTTTATCCAGGCTGGACCCTTGTGATAAAGGGATTGAAGCAACGGAGCAAAGGATTAGCATGATAGATGAATACACTGCAGTGTTTTCCCATGGCATCATCCAACCTGCCTCATCAAGGAGCTACATGATCTTCAAAAGACGGATCTTATTATACCTCACTCGTGCTGGCCTTCCTTAGGACAAAGGATTTTAAAGAGCTATTCTGGAGCTCTGGTCAGCAAGAACTGGAGCAGGTAAGAGTGGCAGAAAGAGTCACTACTTTATTATCTGATTGAAATATCCACAAGAATAAACAACAAGTTTATAACTCTGTGGGGAAGGAGTGGCTTTAGTACCACGAGATTAACGCTTTGAGGAAGATTCTCTGGGCTTCTAACACAACAAGTGGAATGCATGTATTTTAATCATCTAACAGTTCAAATAAATTAACAATGAAAGGTCATATAATTACTTCTTTGCATCCAAAATTGGGACCAATTATTCCGTTTGCTCATTATCTGGGCACTGCATTTTAATAAGCACCACAAACTTAAGAGGCCTCCTGACTCTAAGCTGCAAAAAAAAACCCCAACAAAAACAAAAAAACCCAAGATCAACAAGAGTTGCATAAGGATAACGAGATTGAGGACTCATGAATAGGCATGAAACACACACACTGCAGTTAGAATGACTGTTATTCCAGGTCTTTAATGCAAAACCAGCTTTGTTTTGCACAGTCAACACCTGAGTGCAAGACCAAAAGGTAGCCAATAGGCAGCAACAGGGTCATTTTCCTTTTTCTGCAGAAGAGACAGTTAGATTAAGCACTTGTGAAATGTTCTCTTCCACAGGTATGGTAGGAGGTACATGCAGGAGATTATTACTCCCTGCATGGAAACGCTGACTTTGAGCAGCTGTGGTTGCTACCTGTTCATTAGCATGCATTGAGGTTCCCATCTCATGTTTTTCTGTCTTAAAATTTAAAATATTGATTTCTCTCCAAGAATGATTTAATTGGGCCTGTGATTTTTAGTGAGGGGAAGAAGATAAGGTGTAGAATTAAGCCCAAGGTGACAGTATAAGAACTTTCTTTCATGCAGAGATTTAGGCTTTTGTGGCTGTAAGCACTCAATTCCCTATGGTCACTGTTATCACACTGTACTCTCCATGCTCCACTTTCTATTTAAGAACTTACTCTCAAGTCCTATTAGGTAGATAGATTTTCTCCCACTTGTGCAGAAATTACAGAAGATCACGGTGGTGCTACGTCTTCTTAAGTGCCCATATAAGCCATGACACACCAAGTAAATGACAACAAGTCACTAGACCTTGAGCAGAGGAGAGCCTCCCTATTACAAGCAGATGATCACTTTGACAAAGTAGTTACAGCCACCTTGTTCCTGCCCTTCCTTTTTTTTCTTGGGATCAGAGTAGACTTAAACCATATGACATTATCAAGCAGTTCTTCACATTAATTTCCAGTAGTTCAAACAATGGGCTTCTAACCAACTGTTACAGAAGGATATCCCACAACCTACCAGACTTCAAAGACTCGACAAATATATAGCAGCAGCTAACCTTATTAGTCAGCAGGAGATAGCAGCAGGATTGACATACAAGCTACAGAAAGCACATCCGTCAATAACGGGTTGCTCCACTTCTCCACAGATGCTCTCAGAATGGGGTTATCTTGAAAGAGATGCAGCAATAAGAAAGACCTTCTGAAACATCATAATAAAGAGATCTTATTTTAGCTTCTGATGGGCAGCAGTAGACTTTAAACTTGATGAGCACTATGAATTTTGATTTTGACAAGGTTTATAGTTACCATCTACTCAAACCATCTAGAGAAACTAACTTCTTGTCTGTCTATTCCAATTGGATCAAAAAGATTTTGATTCAAGTGCATTTTAAATTAATAAAATAACTAATAATTGTGGGTTTTCACATCCTTTTTTTTCTCCTCTTAATGATTTCTAGATCCACACATACACAATTCATTATTAAAAGTATTTTATTTTAGCTCCCAGTCCTCCAAACTTAAATTTACTACTGAGAGTCACTGGATCCAGCCTCAGCCTAGTTGTTATCTGATAGTGATTTGCCTCTCCAAATGCTTATCCATTCTCTTGTTCATAATTTTTTTTAGTAGGGCAGTAACGTGCTCTATCAACAAGTTCCTCAAATATCAGTTTTGAAATGAGTAAATGCATTAATGACTTCTGTACAAGGTGGATATTTAAATTGGCAATGTTGTGGAGATGCTGTAAATAAAGGGGAGTCAAAAAATCATGCAAGAAGAGTCAAATGACCTTAAGTGAAAGGAATAACAGGAATGAACAGAAGAAATGCTAAGAGGTTTTCCTAAAAGCCTGGTGCACATTGCTTAGAAACACGAGGGCAGCTGGCGCAGGCAGGAACGCCAGCGCGCGGGACCTGGGCGGCTGCCGCTCGCTGCCGCTCAGCTGGGAGCGATGCTCGGTTCCAAAGAAAGTCAAAACAGATTAGTCTAAAGCACAGACGATTTAATCTAGCCCGGCTGATTCCGGCCCGGACCACCAGCGCGGCAGCAGCCAGCCAGCCATGGCTGTCTCAGCTGGGACATGGCAACGCGCAGCGCAGCCTGCGACCGCGACAGGAGCCAGCGCCGCTGCCAGCGACTCCAGCTCCGCTGCTTGGGCCTCATTTACCTGTTGGACTTTGCTGGTAGAACAGCGGCAGCAGCAGCAGAGCCTGACAGTTTCCGTAACGGCCTCCCAGGTATCATATGGTGACATGTGACCCGTTCTCTGCATCCCGAGCCCAGGAAAACAACACCCAGTGCTCAGTTACCGATTTTCATAGCAGATAGATGTTATCAGTGTGTTACCACTGGGCTCTGAGTGAGCATCCGTGTTTCTGAGCATCTTCATGAAACGTTTGAGAAATGGTGTAAGCAAAGAGGGGGGCAACTTTTACAGGTGACAAAATTTCTTTTTCGTTTTTGCAAAGATGAGGGTATATCAGGACTTTTACAGAGGTCAACATAGGCTGACAAATACCTTCATCTACTAAACATATTCAATATGTTACAGTATTACAGTATTCATGTACTGAAATCCTGTACTGTCTGTTATAATCAACAGAATATCCTTACAACGATGATTCTGTTGGGTTACAACATCCAGAAGGATTTTGTATAAGACAGATCTTCACAAGTGCTTGGAAGAAAGGTAACAAGAAAATAGTCATAGGAGAAATGCTCCACAAGGAAAGGGACTGAAAAGGTATTGACTACTGCCTTTAGAAGTGATATACAATAAAAGAATACAAAATTATTAATGATAGAGCTAGTACTTTCATTAAGCATAATTGATCTTACCCATAACACATGAATAACACCACTTCTGATGAAAACGGAAAGCAGAATATTTAAAACTAATTAAGGGATTCATTTTTTATTCTTCTATATCTTGGCCTTCAGACTTCACTTCCTAAAGCTGCTATCAACATCAGTAGTTTATGAAGATTAAAAAGTAATAGAAGATAATGTTCATAATGGAACAAAGACAGTCACAGTAAGACTTCATATCTGAACAAATGTGAAAATCCTTATGTTCCCAGGTACAAGTTCATCCAAAGTTAAGCAGCACATTTGTCCGAGGCACTGCATAATAAGGTTATGGACCCTCTTACTTGAATTTATTTCACAGAGATAATGGGAGTTTGAGCTGAACGTGAGCTCCTGTACCCAAGTCAGTGCTTACAAACTGCTGAGCAGACTTGGAGCACAACCACTGTGCAAAATGGGGAGTAACTTTTAAGAGGCTTACAGCTTCAAACCGCTGTGTACCTGCAAACCCCAACCCAGTTAGAGCTTCTGTATAACTCTGCAGTTACATGAAACGGTTCCACTTCCTTCTTGCTTGTTTATCACTTAAAGCTCCCTCATTTCTGTCTGGGAAGCAGGCCCGAAGCACAGGTGGTGCATTTGGGTGTTGTAATATCACTGACGCCACCAGCTTGCTGATAAGAACGTGACAACATCCCATCCTGTTAGAGATGGGATCTCACAGGGCCTGATAGGAGAGGCAATATGCAGAAACAGCCCCTTGCTGTAAAGGAAATATGTGCTCAAGATTAAGAGGTCAGTACCTTTTCAGACACAAGGGCTTTATGGGAGGGCACAATTCCAGAGGGTTCATCTTGATATTAATAACGTGATATTTCATATAAAGCTTTTCAAAGGTTGTATTCCTTGCTTCATAAACTTGTGGAATGAACCTAGATGTTAACCTTAGTGCATGGCAATCTCCTGATGGGACTTGCTATCACGGATACATTATATGGTTATGTGTCATTAGTTAATCATTTAAACTGAGATAAGAAATGGAAATTATGGCATTTGGGGTTGATGAGTTCTAGAGATCTGCTGACTGTCGTCTTTGGAGGAGAGACCAACACCACTAAACTCTTCTGCAACTGAGAAAATTAGTTCTTAATTGGCTCTCATTTGCAGCCAAGAAAACTATTCTTGATAAATATTATACAAAATAAGCTATCAAAGTAGCATAACTGTTCTCATTTAATCTGATCTTAAAAAATATATAAAAATATATTTAAAATAAAGAAAATGTAGTCATTCACACCTGGATTGAGAAGACGGATGCTCTAAGAGATAAAGACTAAACAGCTGAAACGCAGAGCAGCATGGAACAAAACGGTGACACAAGAAATGCAGTCTCTAACTTTGCCTGGCCTAATTCAAACAGATTGTCACTCCGCTCAACCTTCTGAGCGTCACGATGCTCAGAGAAAACCTCCATCTCCTGAACCGTCTAGAAGATTTCCAGCCACTGCTCGGTGCCTGAGAAGGGCACAGGTTTCTCAGCAGGATGACAGGGCTCCTCGGCTGACTTCCCAGAGCAACACCAGGCAGGCTCTGCTGAGCAGCACAACGCTCCTTTTCCCTGCAAAGGCACCTTACACCCCAGCAGCGACGTTCTCCACGTGAGCTGGGACTTACACCCTTTTGTGTGACACTAAATATCAAAATGAGGCCACCGCAAGTGGTTTAATGTGCTCATTTCTAACCACCATAGGACACGCCAGCATCTAGCACAAAGCAAATGCTCCCAGGTTTTTCTTTCTCATGCATCACCACTATAGGACTTTTTCCTAAGCAGTGAAGCAAGCAGAAGAAATGCACTGGAAATGCAGTAGTTACAGAAGACCTTTAACTGCCTATCTCACACAGACAGAAAGCAGCACATCAGTCACTTGGGGCGAGAAGGAAGAACAGAGTAGGATCCCTGCTACCACAGCAGTCATCCCAGGGAGATGCCAAACAAGGCTGGAACAAGCAATAGCCAGGGAGTACGTGGAGGAATGACTTGTCCTCTCCCAACCAGAGACATGAAGAGCGCTTCCAATCCCAGGAGCAGCAGGGTACGCTGGGGAGGCTGAGTTCATCTACACAGTCAGAATGAATACACCTACCCGGATCCAATTTCCTTCCCCTAATTGCTTGGTTTCATAACATATTGCTAAAAATTCTTCCTGGCAAAAAGATGAGGGAGCACTGAAGACAAACATAAGCCGAAATACAATGATCCTACTGATCCTTTTGTAACTAACCAAGCATAAACAAGGATTAAACATAGCTAACTTCTGTTTACCGCTGCAATGACAAAATCACGTTCAGAAGAGTGTTTACAGAAAGGACATATTGTTTCAGGCCTTCAGAGATCCAGCTCTCTGCAGAAATCATTTGTAACAGTCAAATGTTTATCATTTAGAGCATTTCAAACAGGGTAACTCCAGGAACTGGAATGCAGCTGGCAGATGGCAAAAGAAATTAAACCCATGACACGGATCAGTAATCAGCAAATGACGCTGAGGTGGAGGTGCTCCCCACCCAGGAACACCTGCTGCACTCACCAGCTTTCGAGGACCCTGCGGAAACACACCAAGACCTCCCCATTTCTGGCCGTGCAAACCAGCCTGGGGGAGCTCGACTTGCCGGGCTACGCAGGGACGAAGCCCCCGCGCAGGCAGCCCCGTCACAGCCCTCCTGCTGCCCTCGCCGAGCGGCTCCGGGGAAGCAGAGCCTGGCAGAGCGCTACGTGCTGCGTGATTAGGAGGCTGCCACACCGGGCATAAGGGATTCCTGCAAGCCTGTGCTGGAAATGGAAATTGGAGATGATATTTTCATTTAACCTACTTAAAAACAAAGGAAAGTGAAACTCTAAATGTATTCAGCGTCACTCAGATATGACTGCATGCTCCAGGTTGCTGGGGAGTAAAAAAGATTGCTCGCAGAGCATTAAAGAACCTGCTGCAATTAAATGGTTTCCCAGTTCTGCAAATCAAAACTCTAATTGAATGTCCAGGCTGTAAACTCCTAGGAGAAGGGCCAGACACAACGCACCGTTTCTGAGCCTGCTCCCATTCCTGTAGGAAGGATGAGCCCCCCAGAAGCCTTGGCACTGCTTTTCTCCATCTTCCTGCTCGGTGGCATCTGCCAGGGACAGTGACAGGCTGCAGACTCAGTGTAGGAGCCGCTAGAGATGAACAGTGTCACCATCCCCTGCGCTGCCGCGGCCGCAGCGCCCAGCGCACGGGGACACGGTGGATCCGTGGGGACACCTGCTCCCACCACGTCCTTCCACGCCTGCACGCCTTCCTGCTCACATTCCATATAATCTCCCTATTTTAAAAGCTCTGTAATTCTGAACATTACAACGGAATAATATATTTATTAATTTGTTAGGGCCACTAACTGTCCCCGAGGCTTTCCTTGGGAACGTGTGTCAGGTTATTGATTCGAGCCCTCCCCTCTTTGCATTGCTTTTCTCTTCTGCCAGGCAGGCAGGAATGTACTTCTGTGCTGCTTCAGGTCATAATTGGAAAAAAGATAGAAATGTTCAATATGACTCATACATAATTCAGCTTATCAGCTACCCAGGAGAAATGAGAAGAGGAGGTATATGCACATCTCCTTCTCCCGCTATCAACAGGAGAAATAATTTCCAGTTACACTAAGTATACGTAGTTTGGTCACAACAGGATTTGTAGTTAGAAGGAAAAAATGAGAGACATAGGAACAGAGAATGAAAGGGATGGTAGGGAACTGAACTGTTAAAAGAGATTCACTCATGTGAGAATCCCCGATTCCGGCAGGAGACTGGACTCACGCTTCTCTCTTAATATTCCAAATGGAATAAGTTGGCAATTAGAAAGGATTATCTGCCTCTGATCTATAAAACATAGCAGAAGTCTAAATAAAATAAAGCTCCAAAGCTACAAAGACATCTCGTAACAGCCTGCTAAACCCTGACTGCAGCTTCCGGATTTAACGCTAAGGCCTATGTTCTACAGAGCCAACTGCGAAGCAGCATTAAAACTTATTGTTATAAAGGATTTTTAACATAAAAATCAATGTGTGCTGTGTATTTAGCAGCACGTAACCATGAGGATGTCTGTGATAGGGCTTTGCCACACACCAGGGACCAGTGAATTAGTCAAATTCTTGAAAGGAAGTGCGGAACGTCTGCGCCACTCAAACCGCCACCCGGGAGCAATTACACACATTATTTTAACCCCAGAAGCAAAGAGAAAAGTCAGTCCCAGCCGACTGCCTTGAGGTTATCATTCTTCCAAGTGAAAAGCGTCATTCCCAAATACCTCTAGAAATTCATGTTAGGAAAATTCATGGCGTAACTGAGAGGCGGGACACCAACCACTTGAACGCAAACACAGCCAGGCCACAGACTTGCACCATCTATTTTGTCAACGCCTGGGCAAGGATAGGAATACTAATGTCAAAACTCACGCTACCAGAATGCAGGCACTGTAAAAACGATGGCCACAGCTGCTGTTTGATACAGCGAAGGGTGGTGGAAAACACAAAGCTGTAAGATGGCTGAAAAATAAGGACTTGTCCAGAGAACTTCTAGAAAAAGATGTAAAAAATATTTTGTTAATACAGATGCATTTGCTTAATACAGATCTCACGTGCTTCATCAGATAAACCAGCATGATAGGCACATGCACCTCTTCCTCCATATGTGTAAGTAAGCTCACAACTCTATACACATGAGCATATATTAACTGTTATACAACAAAGGTTTTTTAATTTTGTCATTATGAGAACACCCAGCACGGGTTTGATGCTTTTCAGCTAGAGAAGAAAATGCAGCCCCCAACCTGCAGATTGTTTTTGGCCTTACGGGATCATGCTAAATTAGCATTACTTGTGATTAAAGGAGGCTTCCAAATGAAAAAGCATGTTTGGTGCCTGTGTGATAGCGCTTTTCGCTTCTGTGGCTCATAAGCAGGGCACACATATCTTTTCCTTTCTCTGGTGTTTCCTAATGTTCCCTATTTATGTGGTGGTCTGCAAGTTTTACCTCATCAGGAACTCAGTGGGAGCCTCACAGAGCTGAGAAATACTGTTGTGCTCCTTTATAAAACGCAGGTCTCTATGGGCCTTTGAACATTAGCACAGAGCAAATAAAAAATTAGCATGTATGTGCATGTGCATACATCTCCAAGCTATCTAAAGGCAACTGCAGCCAAAGGAAACAGGAATGTGCTTGCAGCAGTTGGGCATTCAAGTATCCCATATCACAAAAATCCAGTCGTAAGAATCATTTAAATGCAGATCTGCAAGTAAACTGCTGAAAGAGCTCCACTGAGCTTTATGTACCCACAGACACAGCTGGAAAGGCAAGAAGTGACGGGAAAAGGACCTGTTTCTCTTATCTAATAATTTTCAGGTCTATAGCACCTGTTATCCATCTCTTACTAATACTGCTGCTAAAGAGCAAGGTGCCCCTCGAAGATGCCCAACCTCCAGAGACAAGATACAGAGTCACATCAAGTGCTGAATGGCTTCTATCGCTCCCATCGCCACAGTGTCTGAGCACATTATAGCACTTTAATGTATTCGTCATCACATAGCAGAGAGGAAAATATGATTATCTCCACGTTATAAATGGGAAAGGGGGAACTAGGTACAAGAAGTAACTTATCTGGAGTAAACTGTGGCAGAGCAGGGAACAAATGGCTTCACGCATGCAGGGCTGGCACAGTAACTGCTGGGTAACCTGTCTCCTCTGCCACTGCTGGCTTTGAGAAACAGAAAAACCTCACCCAAATTCAGTGATTCAAATCATACAGCAATAAATGCCTTCCAGTCTCGTTTTTTCACTACTCAGAAGTTTCTCCATCAATCTGTATAGACCAAGCAAATTGTTTAAGCCTTTCCTTGCTTGTCTTAGGAAATGTAAGAAAAAAAATCTACTCAGCCAAATACCATGGATTTGTAATATCTCAGCGCACTTATAAAATCCTATATATAAACAAACATTAATACTACAACACATTGGTGCACTGAGAAACAAAGCATTGCCTTAAAATCAGACAGTAATTCTGACAATCTAATATATATAAAAAAAATCATCAAATGATCACAAGCCTTTTACATCTAATACACAGTTTTTCCGCAGAACATAAAACCTGGGGAAGAAAAACAGTAAAAAAAGGAAACCACACACAGCAGATTAAAACCAAACCATATAGCAGACAAGAATCAAACCCATCTATTCTTTCTTGAAGAGTAGAAACAGAATAACAAGTTGTGACTGCAGTGAAAAGTAAACTGAGTTAAACTCCACATCAAACTCAAAATCTGAAGAACAACCTGAAAAATCTATTCAAAAAGAACTGGGCTGATTTAATCCAAAATGTGCAGCAACATAAATTAAGTTTCTGCCTGTCAGACATAATTCTCAGATACTCAGAAGATGGGTATTATATCAAAGCAGGTAGAGCTAGGCCTCCGAGACAGAGGTGACACACCTCAATCGGACAATTAAACTTCTGCACTTTAAGGAAAGTTCAGAATCTGCAATTCCTTCTGCTCAGGATAGTCCAAAAAATAAAAGCTTTATCACTAAAAGAACTTATAGCAAGTGACACAACGAGTATGCGACTTTTCCAGACCAATCTAGATCACCATGTCATTTGAGATCGCCACACTGACACGTAGCTATCAAAGCCCAAACCCATGCCTTCTGCCACTTAAAGACATGAAGAAACTTCCCACTTACCTTCTAACACTGTTAACTTGGCACTCGTGTTTATCTCCCCAACACTGTTGGTTGCTGTGCACTCGTAGATAGCTTCGTCTCGATGAACACGCAGGGGCTGTATCCGCAGAACTGATCCTGACCCATCATCGAACTCAATAACCTTTAATAAGGAAAAGAAAACAGATCTTTACTGATACCTACTGCAACAAAACTGAAAAATCAAGAGAAAACCAGGGGTTAAAAATACAAGAAAACAGAAAGTACTGTAAGCTGCAAAATACCATGCAAAATACCATGCAATAAATCCAAAATTCCAAGTCTGTAAATGCAACAACCAGGGTCACGAATGTACTTGTCCTCTGAGGAGGCCAGAGCAAATGAAGATCCAATGAGGTTCTTTATGAATCAATTAGGGTTGACAAATTATCAACCTGGTAATAAAGATGTGGATCTGATGATTTAAAACATCTGAGCCATATTTGCACTAATGGTTTTACTAATCACACTGATAGCAATTTAGTGCCAACTTTCACCTTGACAGAAGAGCAGAACGATGTACCCCTGGGGGATCACTGGGAAAATAGGAACAAAACTAGAGCAACACCCCAAGCACCTTCAGCACATGCTAACTTCACCAGGCAGTGAGGGCATTTAATACCCTTCAGCATCAGGTACTGTGCAATCTCTGATCTACAATGATATAATCACTATTCCTTTCCCAGCATAATATGTAAGGTCCTTAATAAATCCTGGCTTTTCCATCCTGCTAAGCTGGAACATGTGTTGCACTAACTTTTAAAGAGAATACATAGTACTTGTTAGTTTACTGCTGAATCACTATAAGTTATTCCTAAAGGGCAAGTCTGTAAAGGCTCAGCCACAGGCCACTATTAATGCCAAACTCCTCCTCCTAACAGTGACTACAGCAAATGCTGGAAATATTAAGTGTCCTTCAGATGGTGACAACACCTGAGGGAAGGGCACAACTCCTCTCCTGTCACTTGGCCTATTAAGCTAAATGTGCCTCATTGCAGGGGTGCCCATCCAGCCAAGGACCCGCATTACCTCCCTGCACACATCCAACACTGTTCTGGGAAACCTGGTTACAGGTGCTACTCGCTGAAGGAAGACCAAGGAGTGAGAAGAGGAAGGAGGAAAAACTAACACACACACACAGGACTCTTCAGGGACAGGATGCAGGAAGGAGAAATAGGAAGAAAAGAAAAGGTAACTGAGAACACTAAAGCTCTGTTATTGTTCACACTGCAAGAAGTAACTCTTCTGCTAAATGCAGTATAAACAAATGGCAGAAAACACTAACTTTGGGGCAAGAAATAGCACTCAGGGCACAGAAAGGTGAACATTGTTATAATGAATTTTAAGAAATGAAAGTAATTTTAAATAATACTTGATATGAAATTAAATTTGAAACTGTGACAAAATGTAAACTTACTGTAATCTTTCCCCAGCATAAGGCTTCCACCAAATTTTAAAAGATGGCACAGTCAGATGCAGAGAGACAAACTTCTTTAGCTCAATCAGTTCAGCTAATTCAGTTCAATGACAGTTAATGAAAAGCTAAGAGATGAAACATCAGAAAAGCTCATTTTCCCCTTCTATCCTTTGAATAAACACTGTGCGAGATGAAGGGAGCTACAACCACTAATGACCTGATGGAAATTGAGACCAGAAACACTGTTCAATTTGCTAGCTGTGGATACTTCCTTTACATAATAACTCAGTATATGTAAGTCAGATTTGTTTATTGAATTTTTTCATTTTAACTGAATTCCAGTTTTCTTCCAAACAAGCACGAGTAATTACAAGGTAAAATTAATAATCACCTAGCAAAAAGGAAATGCATTATTCACTATCTGCTAACACAATAAAAATGTCCCAGCTTTATGTCAAAGTTGATGAGAATAAAGATACAGAATTATGAAATTGTTCACATAAATGAATCTAATGTTGCTTATCTCTCTGGTCAGCCAGAGCAAGTACCAAATTTACTATAAAGGTTATACTTACTTACAAATCAGAATGTTTAAATGGTTATATACAATGAAGCTTAACCTTTATTAGAGAAAAATATCAGTGTAAAACAAAATTAAAATTGATTAATCAAGCTTTCCTGCTCACATACAAAATCATGACTAAAATTTGTGATTTGAATCAATCCATTTTGGGCAGAAAAGTCATCTGAGCTCTAGCCAGAAAAGCAAAAAGATCAAAGAGAAAGGATTAGAAGAAGGAAGGCAGAGTGGTAGAAGGGTCACATTTCCAAGGGCAGTTTTAGAGAAAAGACTCCAACTCCAAAAAGGAAAGCAAGGAAGAACGTGGAGAAAGTAATTACAAATGCATTTGCCTTTTAAAATATGAATCAAATTAGACACTTTTAACAAGCATGTTTTATGCTAGCTCTTCCTTTCTCCTAAATCCTAAAATTTTAATCCACAAGTCAAACTATCCATTGACAGGACTTTATGGCTCCCCTTCCAAGGAATTTCTGGGAAAGATGGCAGTTACCACCGCTTGGAATGCTTTCTGCTGGGCTTATGGCATCCTGGTTTTGAATTTCACTCAAGATAGTAGGCTAAGGAGGTGCCATATCCACTCTCATAGTGAAAGTAAAGATTGGCAGCTCTACAGCCACTGGGTGTTAGTCCCTGATTCCCACCCCAAGGAGGAACTCCATAGGTGCACCCAGCCATGCTCACCAAGGGCCATGCTGGCTCTACCAGGCACACTGCTGCAGGATAAGAAACTTTTGTTTGCTTGTCTAAAGCTCCAAACACGTTAGATTGGTTTCCTTTATTATTATGATTACTATTTAAATACATACAATTACCTCAAACCGCTGAGAACTGACTTTCTTCCCCTTCTTCATCCATGTGATACGAGGTTTAGGCTCTCCTGTTGCTTGACACACAAAAGAGGCCACTCCTCCAGAAATCCCAATCTGATCTTCAGGAGCTTTCATAAATGTTGGCTTGCCTGGAAAAACAACCAGATCACCCCCATGAGGACACCACACCAGGCAAGCAAGGAAAGTGTCATGTTAATTTAAATTGCAAGATAATTGGTGTTCATACTACAAATCCAGGTTGAATGGCCTTGGCCACACAAATTCAGCACAGACTGCAACATGACAAGCACGGTTTCTGCTTGAGTACCCTTTTTTTCCAGAAATGAATAAAGTCCATCTGGCTTTGCTGTAAATGAGGGCAACAGAGGGCTCCCCCCAACCCCCTGGGCATTCAGTCAGGTACACGACAATTCGGAAACATTTTTACAGCTTTTTTTTTAATAAATGGGTTTTTGCAGGTTTATAACATGGTCGTAACACAGGAAATTGCAGAACAGCTGACACACCAAATCTGCAGAATATATCATATCTTGACATTAGTTCTCCTGGAAGCTGTTAAGATTAACAGATTAACAAAATTAACAGATACAATTTTAAGTGCACTATTAAGAACCTTTAATTTAATTTTAGATGTGCAGCTACATAAAAACCCTACTGTGTTTAAGTATCTGGAAACCTGCACAGGGTGGTCTGCGCATAGCAAGAAGCTAATCACTAAAAAGAGAAGTCAGCAAAGAAACCAAAGTGACATTCAGCCATGAGAGACTCAGCAAAAATGACAAAAAATCATGCCACAGCTTAATAATCGATAGGAGAAGTTTCATAGAAGCAGAGTTGTGTCCTCTGGATTTACATGACAGGCTTGGATCAATATAACGAGGTATCCAGGTTAGGCAGCAACGCTTCTATTTTTCCTGTGCGCCGGCTGTCCAAGGGGATTTGGTGACGTTTGATTTAGGGCAGTTTTGAAATCCTGCTTTGTCCTACTAAAAGCCAATCCCTATATAAAGCAGTAAAACATTCAAACGCAGACACACGGAGGGAACCAAACCCACCGTGATGTCATTCAGTACACAGGTCGCGAGAAGGCCACGTCTCAAATACCACGTGCAATTCCGATAAATCACTTTGAAGAAAGAGAAACCTGACCCAGGGACGTCGCGGAGGCTCTGGAGAGGGAACAGAAAGGGCTGCCTGCCCGCAGGAGGAGCGGAGACCCCATTGAGCCCTGAGACAGCCCCATCCAAATGGCCCCAGCGAAGATGGGGGTTTCTCATCTGCAGGGTCTGGACAAGACAAGTGGGTCCTTCAGGGACCTATGTGGCTTTTACTCCGAGCACGATGAGCCTACGGCAGAGACTCCCGTGACCTAGCAGGGATACAGTCCTGCATGTCCCAGAGGGTCCTGTGTGCCTATGATTTATTTCAGCTACCTCTGACGCATGGCCCTGCTGCTCAGGAGAGCAGCAAGAAGACGCACAGAGGAAGAAGGCATCTCCCCGCTCCCAGCAGCCGTAAATCCCCGGAGCTACTCTAGCGTGGACACAAAACGCAGCGGAGCGGAGCACGGCTCGCACAAGGCCAGGCAGGAGCAGCGCGTTTTCCTCGTGTTTATCGGTTCAGCTCCAGTGACGGCCCTGGGGCAGGACGGGGCCTGGGGTTTCCAAAAAGCTGCCCGGTCCGTGCCCTCCCCAAAATGGTTTGAGCCACTGTGGCTGCAGAACTGGGGATGGGATGCTTTAAGAAGCAAGACAAGCTTTAAATATATTTTCCCAATGTGTGGAACTGTGATTAAAACACGATCATTTGCATTGCCCGACCAGCCTGGATCTGGCTTAAGCTGAGGGGCATCAAAACGAAGCTGGAGGTGCAGCAGAGGAGAACAGGCCTTGTTTTTGGCCCCTGAAACCTCGCATATCACCTAAAGCTGCCAAGTGCAACTCTGCACTCAGACAGCAATCTGGGAAGACTTCATTAAAACTGGGACGTCCTTAAACTCCACCTCATCCTCTATTACAGCATATTACAGCAAGTCAGCGGACCAAGAGAGCATGACTCTAGGCTGCTCTGGACGCCACCCTGTTCCCACATGAGACAACGCAGTCACTGAGGACAAGGGTCGAAAAGTCACTGCCACTTGGAGAAGCAACAGCCCCTAGAGGTAGCTAACGACAATCTTAATACAGAGTTGCTGCTGGGATGTGATCTCTGGAGTTTCAAAGCTGACAGATAACAGAGCACTGCAAAACGTGCAAGGCTAAGAGCTCAACATTGACCACAAAGTCGTGCTGGGGAGCCCACCAGCAGGGTTATGCTGACCACAAGTATCCAGGGCACACGCGGCTGCAGAGCCCAAGCGACACCAGGCCGCAGGTCTGGACCTCCATTACTGCTGCGCGCCCCATGCCGTTCCCGAGGGGCTGAGAGCGAATCTGCCGGGGTCAGTGCTGCTCAAACACACACGCAGATACGCGAGACCTGCCCTCAAGAAGATTGTGAGGCAAAACACCGACCTAACCCCACAAGAGAAATTCATCACACACACAGTGCATTAAACTGTTCAAGCAGCTGCACTGAATGTCGCCATCCTTGGTGAAGGGACTCCCAAAGACTGAACAAAGAAAATCAGCTTTTGCACCAGAAAAAGCCTTTCAAGGCATGATGGCTGCCTATCTGCTGCCTTTGGCACATTGTCCTGACATCAGCAGTGAGCAATTAACAACTGTGCTTGCTTAACTGACATTGATTTCACATATTTACTCATCTATAATCATGCCTATCTCTACTTAGTTTATATTTACATATATCTGCGTTTATTCACCTTTCATCTACCCCAGTGAAATGTTAATTTACTGTTTGCGCTGCTAGTGATTGCAATGTGATTGACTGTTTTGCAATGCAGTGTGCTGAGCTCATGTCTTGTATTGCATTTCTGGAGTTGATTTGTTCTTTTGATTTTCTGTTATTTACTCTGTGATCTTAGTAAAATAGCGTAAATTTATCAAGTGACAAATACAGCGGAGTCCAAAACTTTGTCCTTGAAGAATACAATGCAATTATATCTCTCAATGTACACCTACTCACCAGCTTGCATGCTGAAGACTTACTTTACTTTCGTACATTTTAAAAAAATCAATACTATTAAAAACAGAACAAAAGGAAACTGAACACTCACATGGAGTAAAACCTGAAAAACCTGCTTGCTTGTTTCAGCTTGAATTTACACTGTTGTAATGAATCTTTCCCCCCTGCACATTTAATTGAGCAATGCTGATTTCTGAAAACCAACTGAATCCACAGGGACTGCTCACAGAGGTATGTTTGTATATAAACCAAATTCTTAGGCAGTTTAGGAAAGGGAATTTCTACAAAACCAATTTAGAATGTTTGCGTGCCCTAAAGTTTCAAAAGGAAGGAAACCGCTAATTAAGCAAACCTAAAATCCTGAGTCCTGGCCCCAAGACAATAAAGTGGGACATGGCCATACATATTTTTATACATACTGGTAACTGTTAGAGCAACTCTCTTATCTGAGTGTCAGCTAGCAAAGTCATCACAGACTGTCGATGGATTCTTAGCATCTGTAGCAAAAGCACATTAGGTGGCCCAGATGACCTGTCCAACACTTCTCTAACTCCGTCACCATAGGATGCTGATGTACAGCACATCATTATAGGCACTTCTGAAGGCACAGTTACCACTGCAGCAACCAGGGATAAGACCAGCTAATGGTCCAAACAGTCTTTTTTAACCTGGTTTGAGTGTGTGCATTCTTAGAATAGTCCTGGAAACACAGCCAGAGAAAAAGAAAGATGCACTGAAAACACTTAACATACAATATTTAATCAGTAGCCTAGCCATTTTCCTTTCTTCCCTCTCTCCTAAAGTTCACTGTGACCAGAATCTCTCCAGAAGATTATTTAAGTGCCAAGTTTGAAGATTATACACTACCCGCTTTTCAAACAAACTACAAATACATGGATTTGAAGCATCTTTTAAAGTGAAAACCTGTCCTTTCCCTCATGACCTAAGGACCACAAATAGCTAGCTGAAGGTCTCCCTGTTCCACCCAACCTTTCAACAAAAAGTTTCACTGTTATACCAACGACAAATCTGTGAAATATCAGCTCGAGAGAGAACTTATTGAGCAAGTCTTGGGTGAGAGCCAGAGAGGTATTAGACAGCTGGCTGCCGATCACAACCCCTCTTTCTTGCTCCATTGCTAGGAGTAGCAGCTCTGGATTGACACCAGCCTCTCTCCTTGATGAAGTCAGGTCACCAGAGCATGTTCAGTCCTTGCCCTCCAAGGTAGTCCTTGCTCCTCACAGTACAATCAAGTAGCAGACTTCCCACTATCCTGAAAGTGGGAGAGGTGACTGCCATCATCATTTGTATTTAATCTTCATCTTCGGGCAGGACAACAGGGAGAACCCTCACCTTAGTTGAAACTTTCCCTCGAAGGCCTTCACTCAGAATTAAATTATTCTGGGGAGCTTACAGAAACAACACTCCTAGTGTCTTCTGAGCAGGAAGAACATGAAAAATAGAGGATTTTCTGACAAGCCTGAGAAACAGTCCCCATCTCATTTAGCTAGGGGCTAAAGGATAACAACTTGCTCAGACAAGGCCTCCATTGAGAAACTTTTTTTTTCTTCTACATTTCAGAAGAAAAAGACTTTTCATTTCCTAGCTGATAATGTTGAAAAAGTCACTTGCTAAGCAAGCAGAGATGAGCAACACCATGTCTTACAGCGTGAAAGAGATGCCAGCAGAAGTTGAGGCACAATCTACTGCAGTCACAGGAGACCCCAGCAGGCTCATGAGAGTCCTGAGGCTGAGCTAGGGCGTCTGAAGCCTTCAAAAGAAACGTTCGCCCAAATTACATTTGAAGAGCTCCACAAGAACATGGCTACAGAAGCCAGAGAGACGACTACAGGCAGACAAATTAGGCACACGCTAGACAGCAAGACTGTCCCCACCAGACAAAATTATATGAAGGATTTGGGAGGGGTTTTGAAGGCAGAAACGCTGGTGCGATGGAGAGCTACGTACACAGCCTTCCTGCTGGGCAACTGGAGTAGGAGACAGCTAATGATGAAGGCTCATCTCTCTCGCTCATGTTTTATATATAAAATCAGTGTTCTGTGCTACTCTAGACAATTTGCTTGTTGCAAAACAATTGTTATAAGCCAGTAAGTCACCTCAACAGCCACTTTCAGATCTGCACTGCCAGAAATGGTAACATTGCAATTCTTCAGCTTGCTCTGTCTTTACAAGTCACTTCAACATAAGACACGCTTGTCTACGGACTGCACACCTTTTTCATGAACCAAAGGCCTGCGCCCAAAACATGAGAAAAGTCTCCCTTGCAAGAAATCCCCCGAGGCCGAGGACCAGGGGAGCAGCCTCCCCTTCTGCAGCTTGGCCAGGTCTCCGTCACGGGACCCGTGGCCTTTGGCAGCAGCGCGTGACCCTCGCTAACTGGCCTGACTATCAGCCATCGCCTTGGAACGTGATGCTCCTTCAGGCATATTTAGCTCAGACCTCTGTATTTTACTATAAGTTAACCGCAGACTTTTCACAAAAAAGATACTCCTTAATAATCACGCAATGGCTGAAAATTTTCAAATGTCTTAAATGTCATGTGTGCTAAGCTAAGTTTGCTTGTGGGCTTTTTTATATCCAAACAAATATTAATCTGTTTTATTTTACAGACACAGCCCTAGACAGTACCCTTAAATAAACAGGAACATGAAATTGAATCCTGATGCTTTTTTTTTTTTTTTTAAATCCAAATCAAATAGATTTCACCCCTAAATTTTAATTCAGAAACTGACAATCATATTGCTGCTCCTGCTCTTGTGGATACTGCTTTCTGAAACAGTTACACTCAGGTTTGAGAAAAATGAATTATTAAACACATCTCTGCAATTAAGTGCTCTATGAACACTCATCTGCTGCTAGGCATTTTAAAGAAAAATAACTCCATCCTCATGCTATAGATGCCCATGATTCCAAATAGAGCAGAAGGGCAGCCAAAAACTCCTAAGTGTGAGGAACTTGCATTTTTATCTGAAAGCTTTTATCATTGGCCTGCAATTAAGATTGAAATGATCTCCTCTGTCAAGGAAAAACAGTTGTGATATGAGATGAACTAGATAAGGACATTCAATAAG
>NW_010576782.1:36708-89845 GCF_000705375.1 Tinamus guttatus
ACGGAAATAGTTTTTAGTTTTTTAGCCTGGGAAGTGGAAAATTCAGGTTTAAATCCCTGCCTTTAACCTTCTCTGTCACCTATGCCAAGGCACAACTGTGCCTCAGCTCCTGCTGCAAAACCTGCTTGCTGTTCACACCTGGCTGCTGTCAGGACGGATAAGCTAAAAAGGATGATGTGGCTCAGTTGTAACGCGAGGAAGAACCCAAGAACAACACCGACTTTCTCCTCCTTATGACTAACTTAAAAATGGAAAAAAAAAGTGGTTTAGAAAAGGGAGGTTGCCCATTCTTACGTGCACAACAGGCCTATTTCCATTCCACTGTTTCCTATCTGGCCTTGGCCAATGGGCAAGGTCCATCTGTGCATGAACGGATGCCGGCTGGAAGGACGATGCCCCAGTGAAAGTTACTCGATGGTTTCTCTCCTAAGCATCTGCTCCGGGGCCGCAGGCAGGGACTCAGGTCCCAGCAACGGCTGCTTTAATGCCCTTCTGTTTTCCCTTCAATGTAACCACCATTGTATAAACAGGGTTGCAATTATTAGGAATATTGCTTGGCAAAACCCAATTTTTAAGAAGTTGTAATTCTGATTTTTGTGTGATTTGCAAGCACAAAGAACCTGTTTTTTTTTCTTGTAATATTATTTAACAATGGTTTATTGGCATCAGTAACTCTTGGTGACCGTAATGCTAATTCATTCTTTATTTCCTCCTATTTTGTTCATAAGTTTATTTCACTAAGCATTTTGTAACTGAAATTTCTGCCCTCCTTTTTAGCTTGGTGCAAGGTATTTGCTTTATAAATGCAAATATATACACCTGGGTGTATTTTTTTTTAAATCTGCATCCAAATCACAGAAAACGACATTCCAAATCCCACACATTCCTCAGATTGCTCTGAAATACAGGATGTTGCCTGATGCTAGCTGTACATCCTACTCCCATATTTTTACATCTTATTTTTATTAGATTTTAAGGCTTAAGAGATGCCCAACAGCTAGTACAAATGATTCTGCTATTTCAATTCAATTTCAGGAGTAGAGTTTTCCAGCCTTAAGTGTGTTTGCCCGCAATAATCAAATCTACAAAGATTATCACAAAACAAGCCGCATTTCTCCTCATCTCCATTTCTTGTCTTCCTTAAACTTACTCACAGATACCTTACGAATGCCTATAAAATGAAACTAAATAAACAGAAGGATTAATACACAAATCCTTAAGTACTTGATCTTTCAACATGGTCAATGACCTTTGAAACTTCCAGGATAAAAATTACATTTAACAAAAATACAAAAGCCATCATCCAGCAGAGTCTGTGATTTTCCCTAAGCACCAGTCAGAAATACAATAAACTAAGATTCAAGGTACTTATTTCAACAGGCAAGACCACTGTGCTTTGTTTATCGGTAATAACTTTAATTGAGGAGAATGCAAGGGTACATGTTGGGTCAAATGTGTAATTTTACCAGCATTTATAACGCCCTAAGCTTGCAACCTCTTATAATCTTTGATTCCTGCCTCTCAGCAAACCAGTGCTGCTCACACGTTGCTCAGGTTCTTGCCTTATGACAAGTCTTTGGGTCTGAAGGCCAGTCCTGAAGGCCAAGGTGCCTTGGGACACACACGGGGGAATCTTCACGCCCAGGCCGGCGTTTTCAAGCTATCTTTTCCCTTTCATTAATAAGTTATTACCAAATCTGATGCAAAACATTTAATGGTCTTTAAATGAGAAAATGACACACAGTCATCAATCATCACAGTCATCAATAAATCAATTTTAAAACAAGATGCCGATACCTCAACTATCCTGTTGGTAGAAATCTACTCCTGGCCACTGTCTGACATGGCACACATTAACCAACCTGGCACCAGCAAAAAGGGGGTGTCCAGCGTTAAATGCTGGTGATAGAGAAACCTGCTTATTCCACAGAAATACCGTCTAACATCAGTTAGTTCACTCGAGTGTTAAGGCCGTGATTACTGGATATTAATAAACTACAGCAACAGCCTGTCATTATGGTGTTGCACTTCAGTAAATTTCTTATTTTACCTCTTTATGAATCACGGAAATTGCTGAAAGAGGTCAAACGCCTAAAATTAACGGGCACGACGCTGAAACGGAACAGTCTCGGTCGACCGGCGCGCAGGGATGTTGCGCCAGCTCCACAGCAGGACCATTTGGGTGCTTATTTATTCGCACTGAGGCGTTTAGACAGGCAGCTTAGACCTTAAGGCAGCAGGGAGGTGGTTTCTCTTCCTATCACATCCACAGGGTGCCTACAGATTTTGCACACAGGGTGGCAAATTTTCTCCATTATTTTTCAAGGCTGTTATAATTGCAATGTCTTTCTCAAAGCAAAACTCTGTTCTGTCTGGCTGGTTACCAGTGTGAGCTGCACATTTATATCTTAGTAAGAAAATCCCTAACTCTGTTTAATCCCTGTGCTATGATTGACTCTTGCTCATGGATTTTTTAATTTTATTTCCTATGTGCCAAGGAAAGGGGAAAAAGAACTACCCTGACATCATATACACTTGCAATTGCTTCCAATAACCGAAATCAAATGCTGTAACACATAACTAGAAAGAGAAAAATATGCCAAGAAGCACAATGCAGAGCTGCATACAACTCAAGGAGAATACTGATTAAAAACAAAATAGAAAAACAGCCCACCCAGATTTCTACCACCCAGAACCTTAGGACACTTCATGGTGCCTCCTCTCCCCCTCTGACATCTTCCCAGGACAGCCCAAATGAGTGTTGGATTTGTCGCGTATCTCAGGAAAAAGCCAGGCCCCCTTTACCCAGCGTGAGCGTTGACTCCTAGCGCAGCAGCATTCACAGCGGGTGAGACACCACACAGAAAAACAAGGCAGAGGAGCGCTGCTCTGGCGCACACCTTCCAGCCTGAGCCATTTGCCGTTTTACTTTAATTTAAAATTGAAACCTCAAGTCAAATTTCCACCTAGTAATAGCTTGAAGGCACTTCCAATTAACTGGGTAATACCTACTTTGAGTTAATAAATTTTTCAGCCTCTGTGTTTAATACAATTAAACATTTAGGCCTTTGGCCTCAGACCTTATTTAGCTTGAGAAAGGACAGCAAAGAGACTGCCTCCAATTATCACCATTTACACAATATTCACTTCAGGGCCTTCCAATGCATACATATACAACACCCATTTAATCATACACAAACTCGGTACCTGCATTCAGACCTGCTCCCGTACAGAACACACACAGCGGACAGGAGATTAATAGTGCCAGCTCCTGGTCTCTGCAATCAGTCATTACAGCAGTGCCTGAGGCAGGCTGCGCCAGCTGTGCCTGCTCCCACTAACTTATTTTTTCCTTCCAAATCTTCATTTTGCTATTTGCAAATTTCTTCAAAACTTCAAAGTTATTAAAGTGTATTGCACAGCGCAAAGAACTCCTAAGATATGCAGAGCCAGGAAACAAAGACAGAACTAGAATCTTGTGCTTGAAAAGACATGAAAATTAATTTTGCCAGCATGCCTGCCACATTAAACACCATATTCTTTTACACAAAAAGGATTAAAAGGTTTAATCCCTCTTTGCAAGCAGCTAGTTCTTGATTCACCAGTTCAAAAGGCTTTGCCAAGCTCAGGTTTTTCCTCTGGTTTTAAGAATTAAAAGTGAGTATGAACCTTATTTTGTAAACAGGGAGCATAGCACAATGATTTTAATAGAATTGGGAGTCAGAGTAAGCAACCTCTTTAGAATATCCTTTACTAAAGCAAACATTCCCTGGCTCTCAAGAAGGCCTTTGCAGCGGGAACTGCATTTCATTTTAATGATACTGTACATTGTTCTGTCCTCCTCCTAGTAATGAACCGAATTTCTGCCTCATCTACCTGGTGAGGAGGAAGACTTCCTGCTTAATGATAACGAGTGCACTCTGGCATTTCCATTACACCAGTGATTTTTTCCTATTTGTATAAACTGTTTTATCACTCAGCATTCCCCATATGGAGGCTGCAGACAAAGAAGGAAGATCATTTCCACATTTAAGTGTTTGCCCGAGTGTGAAAGGTTTCAGCAGGTAGCCAGGCACCCAACCCAAATACTCTGAAGTGCAGTAAGACTGAGATAAGTTAGAGGATTTTGCTCAGACTCACTTGAAATTTACCAAGAAATAGGAGTATCTCCCCCTTAAATGATTTTCTCCAAGCCAGGCTCCCTGAGAATCCTCACTGCAGATCCTCTAGGTTTCGGGTGGATGCTGAGCAGTGTCTTTTCCCTGCCAAGAGCAGCATCGTGCACAACTCCGATGCTGCTCAAGCCGTTTCCAGACCAGGGCTCCCACATATGGTGCGTGGCAAAGGGCTGCTGAGACCTCGCAGCCTCCACAGCAGAGCCACACGGAGCAGAAGGGCCGCCGAGGCCGCGCAGCTCCGTGCCGGCTGGTTACTGCCATCCGCTCGGGCCGCAGCAGAGCAAGGGATGCTCCAAGGAGCCACCAGCCCATGAGCGGCCCGAGCTGTCCCCAACAGGCACTCGAGGGATGTGGTGAGGTCTCAGTGCAGCATGGACAGGCGCTGTCTGAGCCCCTGCGATTTGCTGGCCGGCGGCGGCGCATCCAGCGCCGCCGCCAACCCGGAGGGGGGCCGGTGGCCCAGCCCAGGGGCCTGCGGGCGCCTTCCTCCACCCAGGACTTTCCAGTTCAGTGAGGGCAGATTTTGAGAAAGGCAAATTAAATCATCTTCATGGTTGTTTCTTTCTTGATTTAATTTTCCTAGTGCCCGCTCCTTGCTGCGTTACAAATTTACCTGATAAAATGAAAAGCCCTTTCCACTTTAATACCTTCTGTCTGTAGAGATGGCCGGGTCAACCCCTGTTTGTAGACTAAGCTCTTCAAAGTCTCCAGCTGCCAGGCACGTTTTCAGATTTTAATTTTGGGTGGCCTTTACCTGCACCTACCCCAATTTCATATTCATCCCTTCATGCATTGAATTAAGAAATGTAAAAAGCTCTGGTCCACACCAGAGAAGTTACAGTTTGCCATGCTTCAAAAACTGCTACTGCCACCAAGCAGATCCAGATGTGCCTAAAAGGAAACCTGACAGGAAAATTGTACTTTATCCCAATGATGGAGGAAATCCAAAGACAGCGCCTGGATAAAGCACAGAACACAAAGCACTGGGCCTACACGGTGGAAAATCCAATTTTTCCCAGCCAACTCGGGCCTCGCATCCAAGCAGGATCTATACCCTGGAAATGCCCAGCTGTGCACGGGCCTGCAGACCCAGCGCCAGGGAGCAGCCCGGCAGCCCAGCACCAGGGGCTGCTCTGCAGGCTGCACTGCAGCACGAGGCACCGTGCAGGGACCGAACCCACCAAATGGAGCTAAGGGAGGTATTTCTCCAGCGTCAGAAATTACCTCTTTCATCAGCACCTCTGACAACCTTTGTATCACTGGCAAAACGAAAAAACAGTTAATGTCACCGTTAAAGTGAGTATCTTGGAAAGGCATCACATATATTCCACTACAGAGAAGGTATTTGAGATAGCAGTTTTTATCCTCGCAGAGTCAGGAATACTGCCTGCTACCCAGAATCAAGTTTCTCTAGTCAAAAGCAACAAAAGCAAAATGTTTGCTGGCTTCAGAGCAAAATGTTTGCTGGGAGCTGCTTTCAGTAGCTCCCTATTTTTTTTTTCCATGCGTTTCAGCTCAAATATGTTCTTTATATTTTGGCAAAGAATTACTCACCATCCCAGTTCTATCTAGGATGCCCCTCAACCTGGACCTCCAGCATAATCTACACCTTTCTCCCCATACACACGTCTCCATCACGTTCCAGTTCTGCAGGAGGTTCTCCCGATACCGGAGGGCAGCCTGGATCTGTGAGCGGCTGCTCCACTCTCTGCTCCCCATTACAGAGACCCCGGGGTTTTGAACCCAGAAACTGCCAATGCCAGCCCTCAGACTGACTTCTGCAGCCTGGAAGAAGGTTTATCCCTACGTATTTGATACTCTCTAAATCATAAAAGGTTGCTGGTGCCCTGGGAGTTGTCTACACTTAGAGCTTTAAACCCGCACGCTGCCTGCAGAGCCGTGCGGCACGGTGTGTTTGCCGGCATCGCTTCCATTCACCCTCAGCTCTGCACAAAGCCACGAGACGCTACAAGTTAGGGAGCACTTGACACGCATACAGATGTCAAACCCACAGGTTCAACTTGCTTTTAAGCTCCCTTTAGGGACTAGCCAGGATATATTTATACTAGAAAGCTGATTTGCCTTTTAGAGTGCTATGTCTAAGTCTGCTTCACCTAGTCATCCCCTCTCTGTTGGCCGAGTCTCAAGGTTCATGGCTTCACACTTGGCTTGCTAAACTAAAACCCGTACCAGCGAGTAGGATGAGGAGCTACCCCAGCGTGAGCTAACAGCACGTCTCAGGCTTTACGTGTGCCATGAAGGCGGCACTGTTTCTACCTCATGGTGCTGCCATCTCAGGGTATTTCATGAAGGACGTACGCCAGGGCTGGAACACAAATCTGTATGTGATAAAATCTGAACCTGCAAAGAGTGGCAGCCTTCCTTCCCGCTGCAAGACGGGGCACCGCTACATCACAGCGCAGGGTATGCAGAATGGCAAGATGAGACAAAAGTGCCTGTCCAATTATGCCTGCCTCCAGTGAATTTTATTAATCACTCACCCTATTAACAGTGAATTTACACGTACCTGTATATGCAGACTTGCTTAAGAACCACCCATGCAGGAATAATCCCCTGCCTATCACCAACCTTTGATTTCTGTTTTAGGTTTTAAAGACTGCTTGAAGGCAGGTGCCTGCCAGCCACAGCTGTGTCCTCCAGGAATATGTGCTTATCAAAGGGGGTTCCCCATTTGCTGAGCTGGAATTAGCTACAGCAACAGGGTGTCAAACAGGCTGTCACCATAATTACCAGCGAGCAACGTGAAAGGGGAATGCTGAGCAGCAATAACCCAGCACGGGACCGTGACGTGGACACGGTGCTGGAAGGGCCTTTCCGAAGCGCAGCCCTGGCCCTCTGTCCCTATATTTGCTCCCGCACTGTATTAAAAGAGGTTTGAGCTTTGGCCCACACTTCTCTTGCTGGAAAAACTGCTTCAAACTGAGGGTCAAAGAAACATCAGCTGGAAATCAGACTGTGGCTTCTAAAATTGTTTGCAGCCAGTTATACTTGTTTGAGGACTAAAAATCCTTTAGCTTATAAGATTTCCATTCCATCTCTGTACCATACCTCTCTTATCACCCAAAAATTGATCTCTTGAATCATTTTCACACCCTCAAAAGCAGTAAAATGTTTGCTCTGCCATATCTCACACTACTAGATTTGACTTTCTCCTTGACAGATAAAATATCTGCATTATGAAGAAAATAATATTAGTGTTAATTCCAGCTGGTTCCCCTTAATAGCTCAAAACTTGCCAAAAAAAAAAAAAAAAAAAAGGCAAAAAAAGGCCAAGAAAAAGCCCATAGTCATATTTAGATATGCCTTTTGTTAGTTTTTCCAAAGTGAATAAAGCATCCATTCAATCAATCTCAGGTTTTACTTTCCTGATTACATCTTCTAGAACGTCCTTACAGTCACCAAGTTTAAAAAACAAATATTGCATTTCTACAGACTACGTATAGAACGTTTTTATTAACGTGGCTATTTGGGAACCGCTACTTACCAGTTCAGGTGCAAGTGTATACCTAGGTGTCCATTTTAACTCTGGCATGGAATGAAAAATAATTTTGTTTTTAACTAGCTCAAAACTTCAAAAGTACAGTCCTACAACACATGCAATTCAGCTGATATATTTTGAGATACTTAGAAGTGAGATAAAGGCAGAAGAGCACCAGGCTAACCGTACACTAGGAGAATAAGCCCACAGCACAAGAGCAGCTGCCTCTGAGCACATCTGCGGTGCTCAGACACTAACAACACGATTTGCAAAGTGCTGAAACCGCCCAACAGTCATCATCTTAGATTCAAATTCCCTTCAGCCAAGCATTTTCCCACTACTACTGGTGATAGAGTTGGCATATGAATTAAAGGTTTGAGAAAGGAGGATGACAGTACAGAAATGAATCGCACTTTATGTAAAACTTCCATCTCTCTGCACTGCGAGGCCACCGCACGGCCTCGTCCTGGCGACGCGCCGCTCCGCCAGCACCCGCACAGACAGCCTCTACCCCGAGTGACTGAGCCTTAAAAGCTATTAAGTGTTTTCATTGAGTTGCATCAAATCACATTACAGGGGCCAGTGTTTAAAACTCCAAGTATTAGAAAGCCCCATTCGAAATATTATAAATTCAGCAGTGGCATTGCAGCAGACAGGGATTTATCTTTCCGGCTGCTGCGATCGTTATTAATAATATTACCAGCCACTTTTGTTTTGCTAATTTGGTGCTTCACCTATGAATAAGCGAACTTCATGAAATAAATTATATAGAACAATATTAGCATTGTTCTTACTGTATTAACAGGCATCCGTGTATGTAATTCATCCACTGTGCTCGGAGTAGATCCAACGGCACGTAATTCCATTAGGGATTGACGGGCAGGCTTGCAACCAAGCACCCGCTTTCGGGCTCCCTTGGGGAAAGCTGGGGACAGCAGTGCACAAGGACGGATGCTCCCGAAGAGACCCACGAGCTCTGGAGATGCACTCGAGATGCTGGTCTTTTGCATGTGGCTTTTCCTCCCTCCCTTTTTCTTCCCCCCGCCCCAAATCAGCATTCTTGAACAGGTCGGTCACCGATCAATAAAATGGATGCAGGACACCCTGTCACGCCATGGCAGCGCTACAGAAAGTGGGAAGCACAAAAGCAATCTCACTGCTGCTGTTCCCCATGAATTTGAAGTTGCATGGGAAAGATTAAAAAGAAACATACATTCCTTTAAAAGTCATCTTTCTTCTAAATCTTTACTCATCCTTTTGTTGAAGAAATAGGCATTAGCTGCTTGGCAAATAAATCTGTTTCATATTTCCTTTTCCAGAATTTTTGAGTTTCCTTATAATCCGAGTTTGTTGCCGTTTTGGCACGATTTAAAGAGACTGCACCTAAAGGACTCAGAAGTACTGCAAACATCTACTTGTGCAAAACATCATTTTTTTTAACATTGAGAAACCCATTCCATTTATGAAAGAAACAAGGAAAACACTGCATTAGGAGCTTTTAAAGAGTCATTATCTGCAGGAAACTGTAGCAAAGTAGAAATAGTGACATCCACTTCCTAGAACTTGCTTTTTCCTTTCTACTAACTTTCAGTACAAAAATCAAAGAAAAATGTATCATTATTTTTCTAGCCAGCAGAGTCCAGGTAAAAATTCGGGATGCTTACAGTTAGATTGCACGGGTCCTTAGCTCTCTGAATGCATTTTAAGAATTTAAGAGGAGGAAACAACTGTTGTTATTTTTATGGCCTTTCATTAATTACCGCCGACACAGAGCCACGAAGGCACAGCTGGGATCGTTGCTCTCTGAAGGGACACGTTAAGATGCCCCTTGCTTCAGAGGCAGCACCAGCCACCACATGTCCCCATCGCCTCCTGCTTGCTGGAGATACCGCAGCCTATTCCTGCAAAGCACAAACAACAGCTGAGGCAGGTACAACAGTGCCTTCATGAAGCCTTCTGCTATTTCTGCAAGAAAACAGAGAAGGAAAGGAGAAAAAGGAAACCATCTTCTGCAACTGTTTTTGAGAAGATCCCATAGAATCAAGAGGTGTTGGGTGGGAAGTAGCCTTGAAAGGTCTCTAGTCCAACCTCTTGCTCGTAATAGGACCACAACCAACATGAGGTCAGGTCAGCTCAGTGTCTAGGTGAACACTGTGAGCCTCCAAGGGATGGAGAAGACACCACCTCACCAAGCTCCAGAGCTGCTCTACTCTCTTAGCTGAAAGCTAAGCTTGTTCCTAACATACAATTGGAACCTCAGTTTCACTTATTAGCAACGACCTTCAACACAGTTTCCTCTATCGCTACATCTAATCTGTGCTAATCTAGCGCAACAGCTATTGGGAAACTGGATGACTAAGATGGCAGATACTATGACTGTATGTGTATATTACAGCCCATGTTTAAATAAACAAAAACACTATTTTCAAACATGGCTAATCACCACATCAATAGATTTATTAATGGGATTCCAGGACATGGTTGAATGTGGGTTGCAGCAGCAGGGACTGGCTTCAACAAACAGAGCTCCATTCCAACCGTATGTCTCAAAAATAAAAGAAAATCTGGAGAGCAATCAAATGCAGTGGATTAAATAACAAAAGAAATTAAACAAATAGGCACTGAATTTGTTTCATCATATACACTGTGTTCACATACACACACCCTGCCACAATTTTGAGCATGTCAAGAGTTTATGAATCATACAATAATTTAAGCTGGACAGGACTTTTGGAGGTCCCTGATCCAAAACACTCACTCAAAGCAGGGCCAACTTTGATGTTTTAAATCCAGCATGGAAGTTGGATCACTCGGCTTGCCCAGTCAACAAGCTCTGAGTATTTCCATCACACAGCCTCTCTGTGGCCCTGATACAATATTTGACCATCCTCATGGTTTAAAAAAAAAAAAAGTGTCTCCTCATTCCTCGTATATTATCAGAATTTCCAGTCCTATAGTTTGTTTCCGTTGGTTCTCATCCCATCACTGTGAGCCAACCAGCTCTCCCAAATGCTTACTTAAAATCTCCACCTCCCAAGTGCTCTTTAGGCTCCATCACTAAATCGGGTTTAAGGTTCAAACATGCCATGTTCCAGTTTGTCTCTTTTGGCATTAGCCTAACAAACAGTGCCAAGCAAACACTTTATTTGCAGGCCTCCTCTGCCCTTGTTGCTCAGAGAAGGTGCTACACCTTTATGGATCTGGAACACACCTTCCATTACCCATGCCCAATAACCACCTTCTACTCTCGTAGAAAGAGTATTTTTGAACGTCTGTGTAACTTTTAAGTCTATTCGAGCCAAACCAACCCTCATGTCATACCACAGCACTGCATGCCTGTACACCAGCCCACGCTGCTGCAACCTGCTGTCCATTGCTTCACCAGCAGACAGTCATCTTTGCAACCTGCCCTCACCAGGAGGTCCTGCATTTAGGAGCTCATCTCCCTCTCCTGTCTTTCACTTCGAGGCCCTGTGTTACACCTAAGCATCTACAAGCTATCTGCTGTAAGCATAAAGTATGACTATCACTAATGAAAGATGACTTCTTACAATACCTCCAAGACCACATGAACTGTGTGGGAAATCAGCCTGCAAATTTATCTCCCTTACACAGAAATATTACTTGACTAGCAGCCACAGTCCCTCCAAATTAACTTCACTTATGATTACTTCAAAAGGTTTCACACCTTGCAACACTAGCACAGGGAGTGGCAAGCCCCTCAATACAGTTATTCGCAGAAACCTGGTGCTTGTCACCTTCCTCATCCCCTGCTATGCAGCCCATCTTCAGTTAAAGTCTCTTTCATCAGATTTACACTTATTTTCCTCATTGGTTGTGAGAAAAATAAAAAATCTATTCTCTTGTGTTCATTTTCCCTCATAGAGCCCACCAAGAAATATGAGGGTAGCGCTATTCCGAATCCTCACAAGCAGGCATTCCTTTTTATATAAAGGAATTCAATATAGCTCCTGCTACAGAGGACTTCTACATATACTACTTAAGTTAAAACAGTTTCAAATTTATTTCCCACTTCCATCTCAACACATCACCTCCGCTTAGGTTCAGTTATTATGCTAGGCTGTATCCAAATGAATATCTCAGTTGCATCTTCCTCTAAATAATGAAGCAACTGAGCATCTTAGCATTTTGCTTTTCCTTGAATATTTTAAAACTGCCTTTTTGGCCACTGCATAAGAAATATAAAATGCTCTAAAGAAACTACACCAGACATGATCAATTCTGACACAACAAAATGAGAGTAGCAGGCCGCTATCCTGGAGTGCTGATTCTATTAACTCTTTCCTGTGCTAGATTTCTATTTATTTTTGACTGTTCATGGACTATCAATAGCCATGAGGGGCATTACAAGAGCAGCCGCAGCAGCACACACAACTATTCACAATCCTGTCTGTATTTATATATGCTTATATATATATAAAATATATACACTGCTCTCTCTTCTTGATTTCTTACATGGCTTTTTTTACTTTCCATTGTAACCAGCTCTTCTAGGCATTCTTAATTCCCATTTACACATAGCTCAAGAGCTAATCCATGGACACTAAGGAAGGAGCTTTCAAAAACACATTTGTTGCCAAGTGATCTCTTGACATCAACAAAACAGACCAGAAAAGAGAAGCAGTTACTGTTTTCTCACTCTTTACATCCAAGGTGCATAACACATGCATATTCCTGCCAGTTTGTTTATTAAGTAGCAGCGTTGCTACTCTGTTAACCTCAGTGTGGGGGAGCTTTGAGAGAAACATCTGGAGGAGGAAACACTGGCATAAGTATCTTAAAAGCACCAAGAAATGGAACTGAAGACACTTAACACGCGAAGGAAACAAAGCATCTCTCGGGTTTTCCTGCCTGCCCACGAGGAACCTGCACATAATGGCCGGGGCTCCCAGCCTCTCCAGCAGACACTACTCTATTACTACTTACCAATTTGATGAGCCCATGTCAATTAACTGCGTGGCAAAGGGAAAGCTCAGCACACGGTGTAAAGGAACCGGGAACGATGAGGCTTTACGGAGGTTTGTGGGCGAGTCACTGGACCACAGTTAGACTGACTGGGACCAGGGACTGAGCAGCGACAAGGGCAATTGCGTTATGTGGCATGGACACAACTCATGAACTTTTTTCCTGGTTGTTCTGAGATTTCCCCACACGGTAATGCGATGCAGAACTCATGACATGGGTTGTTTGCTGGAAGGGTCCTCAGTGCCGAGTCCTCCATCAGAGTGCACAGACATATCCGCCACCCTGTCGCAGTGCCTAACCCCCTTGGAGGATGGAAGGAGCTCTGCAGCAGTGCTCACCTGCCATCTGCAAGGAAAAGCCTGCGTGCTGCAGGAGGACACCGAGCCCTGCTTCCCTGGATCCCTAGGACGACCTGCTTCTGCAGTGTATGTCAAGGGGTTATTAAATCTTTCCGGTGGAGAGACACGTTACTGAGACTAGGAGAGCAGCTGAGATCTCAGTCTCTGCAAAGCCAAGCCTGGGAGCTCAGTCCTGAGCACCAGCCTGCTGGAGAAGGAGCCCTAGAATGTGTTCAGGCCAAGCAAATCCTTCCTACTCTGCTACTTAAACACCTAGGAGAAGGCACAAAAATGTCTTTCTCGCTTTCTGTATCCTCTTGGAAGCAGAAAGAGCAACTGTCAAGAAATGTGCCCTCTCCAAAGAAAAAAATGTAGCTGAAGAACAAGCATAATAACCTCATTAAAGTTGGAAGGCGGGGAAATGAGAGCTTCTGTTTCTAGCAACACAGTTTCAGCGATGGCAATTGAATCCCTGTACTGGGGAAGCTTCTAATTTGACAAGTCAGTCTAGTTTTAAGGTCAGCCACTGGAGAGACAGAAAACCCACTTATACTGCACAGCTAAGTACAGTAACTAACATCCATTAGTTGAATGGCAGGGAGCCGCAGGCTCCATGATGCTCCCAGCTCAACCTCCAAGGCAGGGATGGACAGAGGGCAGCTGGGCCCTGGGGTCTCCAACGTCTCGGAGAAAGGGGGGCGGCCACAGATTTTATGCAGTAACAACCCTAGACGGGCAACACAGGCAAGGATGTAGCACCTGTCCGTGTGCAGGAGGCACGAACAGCGCAAGGCTGCAATAACCGAGGCGCACGTTGTGCTCTCAACTCCGCCATCTCACATCAGCGGTTAACTTCCCATATTCTCTTGCATTTCTAACGGAATACAGATGCACCATATTTGACTGCAAAAGTAGGTGCCATGTTCAGAAACACTAGTAGGAAGCACTGCAAACATTGCTCAGCAAGGAGCTACTCCAAGAAATCCAATCATCAGAACAAGAAACACCCAGGAAGCTCTCCAGGTACCTGGGGACATTGATGCTCAGAGGGAAGACCTTCACAGAGGTATAAGAGTCAGGCAAGGCTTAAGAACATGGAGGTGACAATGATCCCGACAGCGAGTTTATGTTGCCTAGGAAGGGAAGAAGAAAGGGCAGCAGAAATTGGGGGAGAACATGGGAATTGCCTTCAAATATCTAAGAGAGGCAGCTAAACAAAGAAAAGGAACATGCTATTCCTCATGTCACTGGGGAAAGGACAAGGATTGATAGCCATAAAACTGCAGAAAGGGAGCATAAGGTAGGTTGTTTTGGCCAAAGTTTATAGATGTGCCGACGGTTAAAACACTGAAATAGCTTGCTGAGGAATTGGTGAACTCTTCTCTAACCAGAAGGTTAAGAATGTGCCAGACAAACTTTATCAGCTGTAAATAGCTTAGAGTAATCCTGTCTAGGGAGGGAGGAGGGACAGCATTCCCTTTTGTCATTACTTTCTATGATAAATAAATTACTGATTAGCTCCTGAGCACCAAGACAGGAAAAAAAAATAGAAAATAAATTTCATAAGCTTATATATAAATAAATGCCACATGGCCACAGCTGAGGCATCCAAACACAGGTAGGACAGCAGCGAACCAGAAGCAACCTCAGGTTTCCACAACTGTGATGCTGTCAGGTATCTCTGTGTCCATCTGGGATGAAAACAGTGAATAGAAAAACGATGTCCTCAAGTCATCAAATATTTCCTCTAATGCATATGTGTTTTGTCTGCCCCAGCAACCCTGAAGAACACCCGGAGGCACCCCGGGAGGGCTGGCGCCCGCTGCGCTCTGCAGCCTCACATTTACACTCAATTACAGGAACACCCGACGGATCCATAACATCGGATGGGACTACTGAATCTGTAAACTATGCAGGTAAAACCCCTGAGCAGCATAAGACACTATTGAGGTAGAGGGGAATTCAAGGTATCACGTTAACGCTTCCCTGCATTTTTAAAAATAAGGTCTGAAAACTAGTGTTTTGGATGACTCATTTACCTAGGATCTTATAGATTTATCATTTTAACTTAAAAAACAGCAGTAGCTTAACCCTTGAAGATGCTGTGAACAGATTTTCTACAAGCTTACCCTACCATTACTGCTCTTATAGTGCTGTCAAGACACTTAGAATCAAACTTAGGTAGAGACAGCGGCATCCAGGTCCATGTTGCACGTCTGAAAAACATTCATAGTAATGCAGGTCTCTGGAGTGGTTTTGGTTGCCTGGCTGGCACATTAAACACTAACTGGACTATTCTTCAAAACCATCATGGAAAGCTTTATAAAATGCATTTCTGAAAGGCAGCTTTCCTTACTAATTTCTGATTTAAAGCAGATGACAAAGAAAAAAAGGGCGAGGGGGGGAAGAGAAAACAAAAGCTCAACTCTCCTAACAGCTCTTCCACTTTGAGCTTCACCAATACTATTTCCTATCAAACTAAGGTGGGATGCTGCAACAAAAGGGGATTGGCCTCTAAAAGGCCTGCTAAACAAGGCCCTAGTAACGCAATGGAAAACTGCTGCAGAATAAAGAAAAATAATTTGAAGCTATCTTCTTAAATCCAATGCTGGCCATTGACAAGAGAAAAACTTGATATGTAGAAGTCTAACGCTGACCACACTATTGCTTTTTTTAAAGCTGCTAGGGCATAACATCCGTCCGGGGATCAATAAGCATTTGCCCCAAACCAAAGCACTTTTCCCTGGATAAATCACAGGCAACTTCCCGTGACAGGGAGGCAGCAAAAGGGCTTCATCTGCAGCTGCCAGAACCCAGCTCCTTCCCTCCCGTGCCCAGGCATTTCACCTCTCTCCATTCTCCATGAACAGCACCAGAGCATTTGCTTTTTTTGGTTTTGCTAGAACAGCCCTTTCCCGGGTGCGCTGTCTGCATGAGGCTGATTCAGCCCCTTGGCACGACCCCGTAAAGCTCCCAGTATAAGTTGCCTCTGGTTCATTTTTTTTTAAACGTGGCAGGAAGTCCTACGTTGCAATGCCCTGAAGTTCTGCTCTGAGTCTAATGCTTATTATTCAATCAGGGAAAGGCCGCGAACAGTTGGATAGCCAGTTTTGTAAGAAAGATGGAACAAAATCGGAGTTATTTTTTTTAAAAATAAGGCTTTTCCTGTATAAGAATCCATGGTAACAAATTCACATAAATGGTCAGCATTGTCTAATATGAGGTAATGCATTTTGGAAGGATAATCTGAACCAATCATACACTTTTCTGAATGCTAAATTAACGGCAGCTCCTCAGGAAAGGCACTGGACACGGCTGTGAGCAGCTCACTGAAAACATCTACCCCGAGTGCAGGCACAGTCATCAAAGGAAACTGAACACTCGGAAGCGCTTAGAAAGGAATACGGAACAATACAGAAGAAAATGCATCATTATAAAATGCCAGAAAATTTCCAAGCCAAAATTATCATAGTACAGCTACAACCAGTACTTTGCCCTGGGGTTCCCAAAGGTGTTCGCAAAACTCTAGAGAAATAATATTCTACGAGAAGAGATGGAAGCAGGTACCTCTGTTTCATTCTTGCAAGAGAAAGAGACATTTAGTTGGATTTAAGGGTGGGGGTAAACTCAGCCCAGCCAGATTTTTGTTTCAGCAACCTTGCCCAGATAATTAACCTCCAAGGCAGCGGGAGGCCCAGGGCAGAGCCCGCACGCTTGAGAAACCCCTCGCAGGGCACCAGCCCGGGGCACAAATGGCACAAGGCAATGACCTCACCATACCCTGCATGGTAATAGATGCGTTTTAATATTCATAGATTTTTAAGACTGAATAGTCCTCTCTATCATTCAGTCTGACCTCCTTTCCAACACAGGACACGCTTTATCCGGCTCCTCCAGCCTCTGCTTGTTGCTGGGTTTTTCTTAAGGCTTTTGCTAGGTTAAAAGAGGCTTCCTTATGGGAACTCACTTCTCACTGTAACACAGGCTGTACGGATGGTGCAATGCAAATTTCTCCTCAGCAAGATCCACTGATAAAACACTGAGCTGAGCTTTGAGCGCCAGAAACGGAATAAACTCCACGTCAGCTTCAAATAATCCACAAAGCAGGAAATGGAAAACACTTTCAGAGCACCATCAGCAGGGCAGGAAACCAAGCTCTCCGTCCCCCTCAGTGCCCTTGTTGGCAGCGGTCATAGCCCTTTTATGAGGCTGCCCACACACCAAGCGCGGGGCCCTTCCGCAACACGAGGCAGCAATATTTTTACGTTGCAGGTGGTGAAATCACCCTGCAAAGCACCAACCGGCCTTTCTGGGGTCGGAAAGGGGCTACAGGGAGAGCTGGCCCTGAGGTGAAGCGCCCTGTGCCGCAGTCGTCGTCCTCCGCAGCCGATGAGCCCTCTGCAGCACCGAGTTAAGTCACCCCGGCCGCCCGCCCTCTCTGTGGCGCCGCGGCCGCGCGACGACGCCAGGCCCCGGCGTCACCGAGCGCCGCTCTCCGCTCGCTACTGCACTTCACGGCAGTCAGCTCGAGACGAAACCTCATTTTATCAATTCTGGATCACAAAATAAAGCAAGCAAAATAATTCTCACTCCTACAAGGCAAAAAGAAAAACAAAAAATGGGAGGCCCAATTTTGAAGAGGTTCATCTTCAGGGTGACCTCCTCCTGGAAAAGGTTCATTGCATAGCTAAATTCAAGTATTCTTCTTTAAAAAAAGATAATAATAATAATAAAAAATCTAGCTTTTAAGCAATTCTATGGCATTGAACATTTTATGGAAATAAACAGAAAATTCCTAGTCTGGTGCACCTTCCTACACACTGATATTTGTATGGAAAAAAAACATTCAAGAAATCCTCTTCCCACTTTAAGAACAGAGCAGTAACCAATGACCTTCCTGGTAACCTGAGGAGCAAGGGAGAGCAGGAGAATTGCTCGTGTGTCGCACATGGAGCAGGTCTGGGTCTCTCGTGCTCCATCACTCTCACCCCTGCGCGGAGCCTGGATTCTCCCTGGAAACCCACCGCTTTGACACTTCTTAATCAAGAGCTAAAGCAGCAACATTTCCATTTGTCTCGTAGCACACAGCAAGGTGGCAAAAACTTCATCCTCTGACACTAACAACAGGCTGAAGGGTAAACAGAAAATCTCCCAGCATACATCTTTAAATGCTGGCTTCCCTCTGGTGTCTGGTCTCTAGATCTACCTGCCACTCTGAGCCAAAAGGGGAGAAAACACCTGAGTGAGACAGAAGTGCAGTAAAAGCTCATAGTGGTGGTGAGTACAGCTAAAAGCAAGTTATTGCGCTGCGGCGCTTGTGTCCCGGAGCAATAGCCTTGCTGCTGCAAAGAGAAGGTTTCCCCGAATTGAGGCAAAATTTGCTCCAGAGCAGCTGCGAATAGATCAAGTGGGAGCCCAGGAGCGGCAGCCTTTGCAGCTTGCAGGCCGCTCCCTAGGGTGCACGGCCCCGGGGGAAAGGCCCGGCCCTTGGCTCCGTTATCCACTTCTGAAACACACTTGCTCTCCAGCCCACCAGGCAACGTTACCAGGCAAGGGCTGCAGTGCACATCACCAGTTCAGGAACACATTACCAATATTGAAATCTGTCTTAATAAACAAGACCGTGTCTTGGAATTACAGGTGCCCAGAAAGGTCCTTCAAGCTAAAGGGCACCCACTTCGGTTGGAGATTCGTGGCTTTGAGGGGACTGGATCCCTCCATGGCTGCAGAGAGAAAGAAACAGCAAAGCCAGAATGGCACATCTCTTCGGGATTGAAGGTGTGTATATATAAGGTATGTACATAAATATAAAAATACACATAAATCACCTAAGTACAGAGAGAGGTGCCTCAGGTTGTGTCCTGCATGGAGGAATCCTGAGTGAGGCTCGGGTCCCTGCTCAGCAGGGCTTGCTGTGTTTGCTCAGGATCTCATCCCTCTCCTGTTCCTGTTGCGCGGATTACTGGGCATTTTTTTCTTAACTGGAAACACTCAAAGTATCATTGGGCACTTGTGCAGCGATCCATCCCTCCTTCTTCCTTTGGAGGGAGTCAGCTGAGGTTCTTGAGCAGCACCCCAACGCAACTGAGTAAAACTAGCAAACTCTGAAATGCCATTACACCATATTATTTAATTTACACCCCAGTGAGAAAGCTAGTAGTATTTTAAGGGGGAAAAAAACAGTAGGGCATAGTTTGTGCAGGAGTGACATTCCTATAGTTAATAATCCCCCGTGCCTTTTACCTATGCATTGCCTACCATGATGGTCTCCGCATTTTCGGAGCTTCAGCTTGCAAGGACCCACAGAAACAAGGGCTCCGTTAAGAGAGATGAAGTACCCTGAAGAGACATTGCTTCACCTGGGCAGGACACACTGCCCTGTCAAAGGGGGCAACCAAAACCAAGGCTTGGTTTGCATGGAGGGCAGAAGTGGCCAGAAGACAACGTATTCAGCAATACTTTCCAATAAAGACAAACACACACACACACATATAATACAAGCTGTGCTTTTTCAGCTTTTGAGTCCTATAGCCAAAGCTTTTCTAATGCTGAAGTTTCAACTAGTGTAAAATTCCAGACTAAGTTAAAATTTAAAATTAACACCGTAACACACTTATTTGAAAAAAAGAAACATCAAAAATCTTTTACATAGCAGGAAATTTTTTCTGTAGGCATTGATCATGCGTGTTGGATGTATTTAAAAGCACAGTTTGGCCATTCTGATTCTTTTTGTAGCCACTAAGTAATTTGCTCCAGCTGGAGATATCCTGGGCTTAGTTTCAGACAACTGAGTTTTACAGACAAACACATCAAACCCTCGGATTTGTAAAGAGCCCCAATCCTCCCCGATTCTCCTGTTCCCACTGATTTTCCCCTCCCTCCCCTTCAAACCCACTTTTCAGCTCTTCTCCCTCACAACCAGCCAGATCTGTCCTGCTCCTACAATATCTTTATAGCTGGTCGAAGAGGCAGCAGTAGAAATTTTAAAACTGACTAGAAAGAGTTCCTAAAAACGGAAAATTTTGGGCCAATCATCAAAATGAAATCCCCGTGGCTGTCATCACGTATGCATTTGTTGCAGAAAGCTGCAACAAGAAGTTGCAAGAAGGAGCTGATTGATGCGCAGGACCTCAGCGCCCGATGGCGCGGCTGCCTCCGTGGCGGGCCCCGAGCCGTGATCCTCGGCACGGCCCCGACGCCCCCGGGCTCCTAGGGGAATCCGATCTTTAGCAAGATTATGCTCCCTGCTAATCTGATTAGCCCCCGAGACTGCAGATAAACATAACAAAGAACAGCCGGACACCAGCTGTAAAACCAATCCCGTCAAGTAAATAACACAGCTGCCCAGAAAAGCTCAGCATCTGGGACCTGTCGCGTGCAATGCTTTTAGGGAAATGACAGGCTCGCTGCTCTCACGTTAGACATGGGAAAACGTGTTAATCTGTTTACCTTAAATGGATTTAACCTCAATCTGAACGGGAGAGGATTGCGGCAGATATATATGGCCAAGACACACCAGCGGTGCAGCAGACTGTGTTCCTCGACACCATCGGTGCAGGCTCGAAGGATCAGGCCCTTGACACGGGTCAAGCAGGAAACGTTAAGAGATTAAACAAACACATTTATAATTAGGTGTAACGTTGATTGTCTCCTGCCCCTGACACGATAATCAGCTCCCACATCTCGAGGCAGCCACCCGAGCCTCGCGCTCTGGCTCGGCCTTCCCGCAGCCAGCCCGGTGCCGGCACGGAAGGGCGCACGTGGGGCTGGGGCTTTGGCTGCTGGCTGTACGCAGGGAGAAGGGATTGACAGGGAAAACAGGAATCAGCAGAGAAGCTACTGTGCTCTTCCCTAGGAGCGTGCTGCTAGAAGGAGGGGTGAAACAAATCCGAGTCTGTCACCATAAGCTGCCTGCTCCTTTTGCAAGCGAAGGGAATAAGGCAAGTGCATTGTTTGTTGTGGCCACTCGGCATGGGAAAAACGAGAGAAAATCACTCAGGACTGCATGCACCTCTGCCCAGCAGCGACCAAAACCCAGCACTCAGGGGAAGAGGCACCCAGGGTCGGCTCCCCGCCTCGGTGGGGCAATTCGAGTGGCCCCTCAGGGGAGCAGATCCCATGAACTCCCCAGCCACTAAAGCACTGCCCTCCCTCCCCGAGTCACACACGTCCTTCTGCATAAAATGCAACCCCAGCCCTGCCCACAGCTCCTCTCACCTCAACCCCTAACTACCGCATTAGAGGGACAGGAAAAAAATAAATATAATTTTTTTCCAGCTTTAAGAGCCTGAATTCTTACACAATGCTAATCTGCACTGAGGGAACCATCTTGCCTGTGTCTGCTCAACAAGGCAGATAAACTGGCATCTGGTAATGCCACCAGAGCCAGAGGCAAGCGCTGAGGCCCGCTATGGAGCACAGCAGGGCAGGCACAGGGACACCCCCGGCAAGGACACGCGGGCCGGCACCAGGAGCTCTCCCTCCGCCTGTTGCAGGATGGTATTTTTGGAACACAGCCTGTAAGAGAGCAGCATCTGAGGCCACCCCAGGAACAGGCACAGGAGGAGAATGAGGCTATCGCTCCAGCGCAGACTGTGGAGGAGGACGGGTCTACCGGAGCTCTGAATGACGGAGGCACCCAAAGGAAACGGATAAAAATTCTTCTGAATTTTTTTTAAATATGCATTTTCTATTTTTATGAAGAACACGACTAGCTACTAGTATTCAAATGCAATTATGTAGAGGCTGATCTATAAATAATGCAGAGCTCAGAAAACAGAGATGAACACTCATTTACAGCACACTGCATGCTCTGCTGAATAAGGTTATGCACCAGCCGTCGCCATCCTCTTAAAAACGAAATATAGTCCAAAAGCTGGGAAAAAAGCCTCCAAACAAAGGCAAAGAGACATCTAAAATGTGCTAAGATTTAAGGTAGTTCTCTCTACAAATACGATAGAGTAGAAAGCATCAGTTCTGCATTTCCAATTTGCTTTTTTTTTTTCTCTCAAATGCAACACATCTTGTGCAGCAGCAAGTAAAACTGCAAAATCTAGTAGTAGATGCCACACAGAATCGCACTGCCCTCAAGTAAATAATAGGAAAAAGACCTTGGAAAAACAGTAAAGATTTTAGTCAGCTGCACAAAGGACTGAATTACTTGTGTTGGAAGGGACACGCAGGGGTCATCTTGACCGAGCTCCTGCCCAAAGCAGCACTAAATTCAAAGTTAGAGCAGGTCACTCAGGGCTTCTTCCCAGGGAGTTCCGAGTTCCTCAAAACATGGAGGACCCAAACCAGCCTGGCATCACTCTCACCATCAAAAACAGTTCCCTTATCATCTGTCTTCATTTCCCTTGTTGCAATTTGTGATTTTTGGCTCTTATCTTTCTCTGCCCCCTTCCAGGAGGAGGAAGGCCGACCATTTCCTTCACAGGCTTTTACTTATTTCTTGATGGCAACTACTGAATTCTAAAACAGTTCTTTAATTTTTTAATAAAATTTATTCATCTAATATCCTTGCAGCAACAATACCTTCCCACACATCCTCTCTGTATAACCAGATTTATGCCATTTACATTGAAAACTAAGGTCTTTTTTTCCCTGCTTATAGCTCAGTTAGCTTTGTTATAATGCAGTTTGTAAAATTACATTTAATAGAGAAGAGAGCAGGGATTTTGTTTATTTCTGAGCTATGATGGCTAATGGACAGGGTGGGAATAATGACAGGATCAATATTACGTTATGGTCGCACAATACAAAGAGAGAATGTGTGACCTGATAATTTTTATCCTTCATTAAATGTCCTTTTGAGCTGCTTTTTCTCCATGAGTCTTTAAAACAGAAAATACATGTGAGAAAAAACATATTACATCAAATTGCAAGATTAGTCTTTTAATTAAAGCAAAAATTACTCGGCTATTTCTTAAATTCATCAGCAAAAGGCAAAAACATATCGAAGTTCAGTTATTCATCGTAAGGAGGCTAACCGTAACCAGCAGTGGTAACTCCCTTCGTCCATAAAAACCAAAGCACTTGTATTCCTGTCTCCTGGAGGCAGTGCAAGGGCTGGGCCGTGCTAAGCCTCCTGGCCAAGCGCTCCTGTCTGCCAGGGAGCAAAGACGAGGCCGGGAGCAGTTTCATCTCCCCCAGGCCAGCCGGAGCGGTGTTGCTGGACCAGCATCCACCTCCAGAGGCTTCCAGCAGGGAATCGCATCGTGCTCCTGAGGCTCGGGGGCTGCACCAGCCTCTCCTGTCAGGAAAACCACCAGTGCGCAAAACCTCCAGGAAACAAACTGGTTGGTGGCACGCGAGCTGGCTCCGGTGCCAAGCAACGTGACTGAAACACAGGGATACAGACGGAATGGGAAGGAAACAGGATTAGGTCCTAGTCTGACGCTCCGCACATTTTCATTTGCCGGAAAGTGCCTGATATTGTCCAGCAGTAGCTGGTACCTGGTCACTGTTAAGGACTTACAGAGGTTTCAAAAGAATTTTGCTCCAGATGCCCATCCCATTAACAGAAACAATAAACTACTCTCGCTTCCATGACACACTACACAGAAGTGCAGTTCAGATGTACAAAGGAGACAAAGCTCCTCAATGAGTAGAAGTATTAAGACATTATTGACACAAAAACCTGCAAGTTTGCACACAAAATATAAAGCAGCAAAATGAGCAAAAACGAGCACCACTAAAAGAACATGCAGCTAGTTCTGCAGAAACCACCAAAAGGGAGAGTTACACGTTTCTTCTCCTTCCCTAAAAAGCTCCCCTATACTTAGAAGCTTTTTCTGTGCCTGCCAAGTGTGTTTTTATGGCAACTGAAAAAACATCTGTGGCATTTGGTTTCAAAAGTCCCTATACTTAAACAGACGTTTTCCCAAGAAAGTGCTTGGATCAAGTCCTTTTCTGTGGTTGAAGCAAGAGCAGCGCCGGGCAAACTGAAAACACGGAGCTGGCAGACGGGTCAGGCACGGCGGCTCCGGCACACCGGCAGGGTCAGGGCGGCAGCAAATCTCATCCTGCAGCTTTGATGGGGAACAGCTCGCAGCAGCAGCTTTGCTGTTTTGCTAAGGTGCGCTACTGCTGAAACATAGTGTTAAATAAGCTCTTATTGCTCATGAATATCAAAAAAGGAAAGGTTAGTTTCTCTGGCATTCAGCATTTCAGAGTGTACAACAGACAACACAGAGGGGCCTGTGAGCAACTAAATCAAGTTTGTATTCATTTGTGCAAGAGTGACTTCCTAGCAAAAACCAAACACGGTCTATATTCAACTCGAGCTCACACCTGCCATAGCACTTGGGCAAAACCGGGTGGAAAAACGCAGCATTTGGAGCTCCAGTAGTGAGGTGGAAGTCGAGAAGCTCCCCCTTCCACTCGGCCACCTCACGCTTTTGGCTTGAAAAGGCTTTCTCTCTATAATGTAAATGATGTAATTTTATACCCATAGAAACGCACATTGAAACAATCCTTTACATGTTTCTCCAGTGAAGGTTAAATATCACAGACAAAGTCTCGGTTTGATTTTAAAGTGCTCCGGCGATCCCGATAAAGCAAACGCTGACAACAAGCGCTGCAGCGGTCGGAGCAGTACGAACTCCCGGAGTCAAGAGGCAAAAACACCTGCACACATTTTTATGGTCCACTCAAACCCCAAGTGCTTTCAAACATACCATTGCTGTGACGCTGTTTTAGGTTTAAAAGATGCATGCATATTTACTAATAGTTGACATTATGATCTCCCCAAATTATCTGAATTTTCTGCCTCTTACATCTATCTCATTCCTCTCTAGTAACAAACCCTTCACCTGCCCAGGCGCCTCCACCTTCTCTGACACTAACAGCACTCGAAGGGCTAAGGAGTGACCAAAACCTGCACCAACTTTTCAAATGAAGCAAACTTCCTCTACCACCAACAGTCTGGCAGAACAGAGCCCTCAAACACCACTCGATCAAACAAGTTGGATTTTCCCCTCTTCTCCCCCTTAAATCCTCCCAGCCCTGTTCACATTTTTGCTGCTCTTCACCGAGTTTGCACAGCTGTGACTACATCCCTAGCAAAGCAATGCCCAGACCAAGACCATGAGCATTTTCCTAAAAAAAAATAAAAAATTAAAAAAAATTAAAAAAAAAACACAGCAGCCCGGCTTCGCCGCTGCTGGGCCCAGCAGACCATCTGCCCATCAGCATGCAGGAGGCACAGCTGCCCGCAGAGAAAACCTCGCTGCTTGGCATCCCTGGAATCCAACTTGGCTGGAGAAAAGACAAACACCGCTGCTTCTGCTTCGGCTTCGCCGCTGCCATAAGCCTGTGCGGTTCTGCCCACGTTCTTAAATATATTTTATAAGTACTTTGCAGAACCAGTTAGAGCTCACGCACACGGCAAGGTTTGTTTTGCAGGAGTGCCCTTGTTTGCACCATTCCCTTGGTTGCCATCTGCCAGAGTCGCTCGCTGATGCTCCGCGCGCAGCGAACACTGGCAATGTCAAAACGGCAGGAATTTCGGCACAGCCGCTCCCGCCTGCCCTAAAAAGGGTTGTGCCTGCACAGCTTTAGTGCAAATCACTTTTTGCTCTAAAACAGAGACACTGAGCACGGTATCTCTCACATCCAGATGGTGCTAGTACTTCAATACTTCGTTTCAGGCTCCCCACCTCCCGCCATAACCAGTTCAAAGCCTTTTCCATCTTTCTAGTGGAAAGATATCCCAGAGCTCAGGTGACTAGTTGTAATGCAGAAAAATTAGGGCAGGGACAGGTGTTAAAGCAGAACACCCCAAATGATATGGGATTGCAAGGAGCAACCCTGTCTCGGTTCCCCCCAAGTAAAAAAAAAACACATTTCCAAACTCTCCTGACTGCTCATATACCTGTTCAGTCGAAAATACAGTAATCACTAATAAACCCTCAGTTTCTCCACTGACTATTAGGAAGGGACCCTGCTTCAAAAAGAGTCCCAGGAACAACCTTCACATGCAACATAAGCACAGCTCACACAGGACTCTATTTTTTTTTAAATGCATATATATAAAGATGGAGACACTTTGTCACTACAGCTGCCTCTGTTGTATATTTTGCAAAGTGCTAAGCACTTCACTTGAGCTATGAATCATCAACAATGACAGCAGCAGAAACATCTTGTCATAAGCAATGAAGAAACTTCAAATTAAGTAGCCCACCAAATAATTTACTGAGATTGCCAATCCACAGTCAAGAGGACTTGCTTACAAAAATCATTTATAATTTAAAAAGGATTGCAGGGACAAAATATAACTCCCCCAAGAATTCAGAAAATGTTAAATCACAACAAGCAGCAAAGGGCGGAGGAGGAAGACCAGCAAGTCTTCAGCACCACTTGGAGCTTAACAAAATACAAACATTTCTCACATACCTGTAAGGTGATCCATCTGCAAACACTCTGAGCAAAGATATTTAAATGTCTCCAATGTCTCCCCAGGCAGATGAACCTTTTTCCCCCCTATTCATCATGTTAGTAATTTAAAAACCTGGAGCTCACAGCCCTGCCTTAATCTCTCTTTTTTTTTTTTTTCCCTCAAACCAACAGTCTGAACAAAAAGCAAGGTCTTCGATGCTCTTCCCAAGGATTTGCAACAAACTCCTCAGGATTCATGCTCCCAAAATGGCGCTCTGAAACTTCTCATAAACTGAAAAGTTGTATGGTTTTGTCCCTGTAAAAGCTGTCACGACAAAGCTGGACTGGCACCATTAGTTTGCACAGCATCCCTTTCTTTTATTAAAATCATTCCCTCTATAAATTTGCTCCCTTTTAAACATCGCTGGTACCCCCAGGGCTTTTGCAGTCCAAACCTCTACAGCACCAAAAACTGTTTTAACCACGAGACCGTTTCCCTTCCGCGGCCCCATGGGTTACGCTCATCCCAGCTTTCCTGGCGCGTCCCTGCAGCCGCTTCCCTCGCTCCTCGCACACATGTGCTCCGGAGCCCTCCAACTCGCGTGCAGACAAGGACGATGCACGAAAGGGAGAGATTACATGCAAAAAGCAAAGCTGCGATTGCCTGCTTGAGGGTTCTCCAAATACCCTCACTCCCAAACCACAGTTGAGCCTTTAATGTTAAGTTTCCTTGATTTCTGTGCAGCCAGCTCACAGATTGGCTTTGCACTCTATGTGCATGTTGCTCAGGATGTGCAGTCCACATCATTAAAGATAACTTGCTATCCTCATTCTGCCTCCAGCTATAGCTCAAGGCCAGAAGTAGGCGTGCTGACTACTTCAGACACAGTAAAAATACTCTGGCTTTTAGGCCTGTTGACCTCCTTTTTCAAACCTCCTTTCCAGGCAGAGGAGTCCCCGGGCTGGCCCGGTCACCCACCAAACCCCCAAATCCTGCCCATGTACAGCCCTGGGCACCTGGAGTCCTTGCAAAAGTGTTGGAGCTGGGGAGAGGTTTTATGCGTTAGGCACTGTCCTGAAGAAGCAATTTCCTTTCCTAGTAACACGTCCAGGGGCACAGGCTCTAAGAGGCAGCAGAATAAACAGTTTGGGGCACATGTGCAGACTAATCCTCCACACCGCGGCCTAACGAAGCTCAGAAACCATCAAGCACCTGCTACAAATAGTCGAAGAGCTGGCACGTGCTTAGCGAAGCATTCAAGCGGCTTTAAAGACCTCTACTGATGCAGAAAAAGCGCCGTGTCCAAAGTTCTGCGCCTCGGGATCCATGAGGCTGTCCCAAAGCTGAACGGAGGGAGCAGCACCACTTGCTCAGTTGCCCTCTCTGTACCGGACTCGTGGGAAGAGGGATCTCCCAGGAAGACCAGGCTGAGGTCGGAGAAGGGGCTCCAAGCGCTGGCTCTGACTCGGCCGTCCCAGCTGACAAAGCACAACAGCAGGGAGAGGAGCCCACGAGCCGGTGCTAAATGGGATTCATTAATCAGATTCCAACTGCCGCACTCCGCTAGGCGGGAGCTCTTTATATAGACACTGCCTCATTTATTTATTTTTTAAATGCCCAGATTAGTTTAGTGTGAAGCTGTTGAGAGATATAATTTGTCTGAGGAGATGATCTATAGATCGTTGAGCGAACACTAATCAGGCTCTCCCGCAGCTCGCAGCAGAGCCTTCCTCCCCACTCTCCCTTAGCCGCTGCTCTGCAGAGTGGGCAAAGCCTACACTTTTTCCCCCAAATCCCAGCTGCATGCGCTGTCCCAGCAGCACAGAGCAGCTCCCCTCGCAGCACGACCCGGACAGCACCACATGGCCTTTCCATGAAGGACAGGGCCTCCACACCGCAGGGAAGTTATCGGCACGAATGCATCTGCTTTCCGATGGGGACGGGAATTTCTACTATGACTTCCCTGCTCTTATCTCTGAATGCATGTGTGTTTCAAAAACAAATCATCATGGAAATTTCTCTTGTTCAGACTACTTACTAGAACATCTTCCTTCACTCCTGCAGATTTTTTTCTTTGGTTGTATCAGGGACTTTGTATCGTTTTCCTCCTCCAGCGCAGAAAGTGTTTAGTGCCTAATTGCACAGTCAAGTCCTTTCACATAATTTTTACTTTGACAAGAGTAATTAAAAAAAGCTAAATGGCTTGAGGAGCAATTGATTAGGTCTACAAGCAAAGCTATGTTTGTGCAATACTGAGATGCACGTGCACACAGCAACAAATTTTTACAAAACACAATTAAGAAGGTGTTCCTGAACACTTCCAATTTAGTGCCCAATTCCACTTAAGATATTTTCTTGCACAATTCCTGTCACATATTATACCTGTATAAGAACTGTGCAAATACAATTTTTGCAAGAATTAGAAAAATTAAAAGACATATTTTCTTCTTCTCTCTCCCATATTTGCGCTGATCCCCAAATAGTGCAAATTCGCAAAGAGAGAAGATTCCAACCGCTCCCCTCATAGTGGTGGGACTAAGTGAGCCTGCTTTGTTACTGAATTTTAAAGATCACAAGTAATGGAAAACCTTGAACTTAGGCCACTTTATATACCTGCAATACCAAAGGGCCAGAAATACTCTCCTTGTGGGCACACTGTGCTCTGGCACTGAACAACCTGTTTGCTTGCCTTGAAGACACTCCTAGTCTACTGTAACAGGAGTTTTAATTTTATTAATTTTTTAAACTACACAATTGAAGCTATAAAGGGCTCCAAAATTACAACATATGTACCAAAATGATGAGCTCATGAACAGTAATGAAATAGAAAGTCTTGGAAGCCTGAGGTTACACACGAACAGAAGCTCCTGTAATTCTTTTTTTAATAAAGCTAATAATTCTACTATGAAAATAGAAGTTAAAAGGGTTTTATTTAAACTATTTCCTCCTCAATAACTTAAACTGAAGACATATTTGAAAAACTGGCAGAAATCTGCAATATTTAAAGTGAATAGGATCTTAGAGCAACTATAAATAAGACACTGCATAAGTGCATAGGACCGGACTCAAGCACCAGACACTTCCATCTGATAAGCAAAAAGGTGCTGGTGTTTTTCAAACTCATTGGCTCCAGCCGCTGTACAAGTGAGGGCCTTAGGCATGGATTAGGGGCAGCTTCACAACCAGAAATCATGAGAACGCGTGAAGGAATCGTCCCGCTGGCGCAGTCAGCACGAATCGGATGCAGGACAGTGTCTGCGCAGCGCTTTCGGAACCCCAAATTCAAAACCCTCCAACTTTGATACTGCCTGTGGCAAATCCTCAGGGCACTTTAAGCCCCTGGCTCGTGCCACGTTGCAGCTCCTCGGCGCAGGGCCACGCGGCCGGAGCAGAACCGCAGTCCAGCGACCCAAAACCCTGCACGGGTTTGGCACAAAAGCCAAGGATTGCCCCAGGAGCGCAAGTTAAATGTGAGATCTTCCGAGGTTAAGCAAAGACGTCAAGAGAACAGTTTCTTTATATAAATACATATGCTGAAAGACGCGACAGGAAGGCTTCTCACATTCACAAATGTGATAATTTAAATGACAAATGTAACAAATTAAGCCCAGCATGTTAGCTAATAGAATATTTAATTACATGCAATGAATTATCACTTAAAGATTTGGGATTTTTAACCAATTGTTTTCTGAAAATGGGAACCATTCCTGAGCACGAGTACTTCAGTGACTCAAGTTCTGTCCCCCTACATCTCCTTCCACCCTACCTTGTTTATAGCCCCATTCAGTAATAGTTTTTACTTGTTTCCTTGATGTCTTAATTTCCTGCAATAATACATCTGCCATGAATAATTAAGCAATGCATTTGCTGCTTGCTGAAAGCTGAACAAGGGCCATAAATCAGTTCTGGGACCCTCTGCCAGCACAGTCGCAGTCAGCGATCTGCTAATGTTGGTGTTTCTCGCTGCAGGTGGGAGAAGCAGAGCAGGCAGCCCCGGAGGAGCCGCGTGGTGGTGCCGGGCAGGGGCTGCCCTTACCTGGCACTTGGGCAGAGCGCTCGCCAACCTCTTCCCTGGGCTCCAAAATCTGCTCTAGCATTTCCCTTGAGGGATGCAGAACCTACACTATGTTCTTCATGGTCATTCACTCACTATTTCCTCCTCCTCTCTCAGTGCTGGAGGTTTCATCCCTGCTCTGTGGGCAGGGAGGAGCACGGCCCAAGCGTGTGAATCCTTCCCAACACCTAAACAACGGGTGGCCTCGAGTCCTTGCCTGAGTTTTCACCCCCTTTTCTCCTCTCGCCTGTGGTCCAGCACACAGGGTAGGTTACCGGAGAGCAGCAAGGCCCTCAAGGATCATCTGTAGTCATGGCCATTATATCCCCTGCAGGTTTATCTTGCTGATTCACGTTCACTCAGACAGCTGGGCATACTGCCTTCCTCACCTTTTTTCTATATGACGACTGATGGAAGATAAGAAAGAACTACAAAAACACCAGCGATAACGCCTTCCTCCAACACTTCCACTTGCATGTGTATCAGGGGAGAGGAACAATAAAACAACTTTCCATTACCAGAACAGCATCACCTTTTAATTGGAATGAGGTTTACAGTGCAATCGCTTTAAAGAAAACTCAGCTGCACAGAACACAAGTGTCCCCGGCTTGGCAGAGCAAGCACATTAGAAAACTAATCAAGCACAGGTATCCAGCCAGGCCTTGCAAATGTCAGAGTGGCCATTAAGATCCTGCATGTCTTAATCTGAGAACCTCACCAATTCACTAGAAGGTGCAAAAGCTCAGAAAAATTTAAAAGGTCAAAACAGAGAGGAGTTCATCATTAAATTTCCTTACAAAACACCCTCATGCAGGAACAAACCATGTAATGGTGCTGTTTTTAATTCTGTTGACAAAAGATTGTACATATTTTAAAAACGTAAAGCTTAGCAGCTGTGCCGCCAGTCTGCAGAGTTTGCATATATAGCTGTAATATTACCATGCTCTATTATTCATCACAGGCAACAGACTTATTCTTGGACTTGTGAAAAATAATTGCAGTTTCACGCCAACGTCTGAGTGCAAAGAACACATCCCAGCATGATGCCCGGAGTTTCCAGAATTCAGGAACTCCTGGAGCAATCTGAATCTCACCTTAAAACATTTCTATTAAAACAAAAAAAAAGATAAGCAATGAATTAATTATAACCTTTTAAAGAAGAAGAATGAAGCACTTCCATCCCAGAGTCTTGGGACTCCACTCGCCAGAAAAAGTCCATGGGTTGATGTATAGTTATTCATAGGAAGAAAAACTAATGGAAAGAGAATGAAAAACCTAGATATCTCTTCCATTAGGGTTGGCATTAAAGCATTCCTCACATGTGCTATGCTTTTAATACATTTCCCTTTTTATGCACAGAAATACAGAAAAAAACAGATTTCAGTCACAAAGGCTTCCAAGAATGGCACTTACCTTCTGATGGTCCCCCAAATGTTTTTTCTCACAAAGGCTGCTGCTCAGCCTTGCTCTACACAGCAAGCACTATTTCTTTCCTAGGGTGGTCCAAAAAGACCACCCTCCAATCTCACAAAGAGCCACACAAGCATGAACAGATGCCCTGCTACAGCACTGAACTGTATTATACAGGGCAGCACGAAGTTCATTTAAATATTTAATAATAAGCGAACAACAACGTAGAAGTCTGATGATCTCAGAGACAGGTTTTGTAGATCATGTCAGCAGCCACTATGCAAGCACCAAAATTTACTGCTCGGTGCAATAGATGCGTGCCCCACAAAACACACACAACTAAGTGCATCAAACGAATGTGATTCCCATTCCCCATGGAAATTAATGCTGGGGTAGATTCAGAGCAGCTGACAAGCGTCAGCTTTTTTTTTTCCTACTAGCTGGTATCAATAATTCACTGCCCCCAGTCTCTCTCCAAACGCAGACCCGGACAGAGGCACCTTTGGACAGAAGCCTTGGGTTTAACTTTGCAGGTTGATCTTATCAGCCCTTTCCTCTTGAAGGCCTTTAACTGTGAACTTCAGATACAGCTCTGTGTGTGCTTATATATACATGTGCAATTAAAAAACACGGGGAAGTCTCCAGGCAGACTATTTGCGGATAACTACATAACATGAGAGAAAAACTGTAAATATCTGTACAATTTGCTGAGCTGGCACAGAGGAGGACCCGTGTACCGTAACAGACAGCTAAAACACCTTTGGCTAGTGTGCAGGTGTGGGCAAAAAGACAGTAAAACACTAAGGGCTCACGAGGAAACTGCATATGGAGGATGTCTAAGTCTTTCCTTTCGTTACTGTCACAGTCTCCCCCGGATTCTGCACATCAGCTGCTTTCAAGGAGAGCTAGAAAGACAGAGAAGGGCATTGGTGAGGACTAAGGGCCTGGAAACCACTTTCCACAAAGTTACAAAGCCAGATGGACAAAAGCGATTGTCACCCGAGAGGAGGATGGGAAAGGACAGGATAAAAATACCAGGGTATTAGGTGGCCCAGAGAAGACACACTCAGAGCTGTTTTCTCCCACTAGGAAGTATGAGTGTGTTTGCTGCCATACATGATCATTCAAGTTAGATAAAACACTGACAATTCAAAACTTATACGAGGGAGCACTTTTCACATGTTTGTATATGAAATTTCACCAATTCCCTTGGAAATTCCCATCAGTGCTTAGCGATCCTCTACGTTAGCAAGTCTTCCCAATGCCCAGCCTGAACCTCCCAGGTACAGCTTAATTAAGCACATAACCCCTGCTCCTAACACTGTGGAGAGGGAACTGGGTGCTCTTCAGTTAGTTCCGTTTGTCCAGCTTGGAAACATGCTCAAAATTACACCTCATTACATGAGAAACCTCATCAATGCAAGGAGAGTGGAAAGGCTACCAAGTGTGTCTTTGAGATGCCACCCCTCATGTCCACCTGTGTGATGTTTGCCTCTCGCAAAACACCAGGACATCCCGGACGCCTGCTCGGTTGCTGATCCATCACACAGCAACACTTCCCTGGATGCCAGCTGTTGGAGCAGTTGCCTCTCATTCTGTATTTATGCAGTTGATTACTCCTATTTTCAAACATCTATCTGCATTTCTGCTTATTGACATGCACCCTTTCAGACAGTTCCACCAATTTGTAAAGATTATTTTGAATTCTAATGGTGTCCTCCACCATGCTTGCAGCTCTTCCCAGCTTGTTGTTGCCTGCAAATTTAATAAGCGTGTTCTCTATTCTATCATAGAGATCATTACTGCAAATGCTGAATACTACCAAACTGCCAAATACCCACCCTACCAGCAGATGTTTCATGAGAAAAAGTCTCATGAGGCAGTATTGAAAGCCTTACTAAAGATAAATGACATCTACTACCTCTCCATTCACAAGGCCTGTTATCCTGTCATTAAAGGAAATTAGATTTATCTGACCTTGACAAATGTATGTTGGGTGTTATTCCTCTGCCTGTGTGGATATAACAACGTTTAGAGCTGTTGCAATTAATAATGCTTTACAGAAGCAGCAATAAAAAAATCAGCTTCCAGTCTTGCAACAATATCTAATTTTTAGGTATGAAATGGAAACCGATTTGAGTGGCATGAAGAAAAAGCAAGAGTATGTGACCTTTCTTTTTACCTTTCCTTTAAGCATGCTGCATTTGTTGGGTATGGTCAGAGGTTTACGTCAGGGCAACTCTGTGCAGCAAATGGACCCTGAGTTTGAGCTAGTCCAGCAAAAATCGTATCACAAAATAACACACGGTCTCTTTGAAAAATCTGACATAAGCCTGGAAAACATTATGTGGTTTAATGCATACTGCTCCTTATGTTAAGTGGAGCTCCTTATATTTCTCAAAATTACACAGGAAACTGTTCTCATGCAACGCAGTGCAGATTAAAGACAATACCAGAAATCTCAGTTAAATTTGCTTCAGGAAAAATAAATAAATAAATAAAAGCTTCATCTGCAACAGAGGGCTGTGAGCTTAATTGAAAAGATGTTGAACAGTGCACAGACGCCAACTGAATAATACATATTCTCCGGGATTCTATCTTAATATGCAACGTTCCCCCAGAATAACATTCCCCCCCACGTTTTCTTTCTGTTCCTAGAATAAAGGCACATAACTCTTCAGCCATAGGAAAACAGTTAAGTTTTGCCTCTGAGAAAATAACAACCAAAAATAACTTAAATGCGTTGTTTCCTGCATATTTCAAGGCAGAATCAAGGTTGAGCAGGCACTTTCAAGAATGGCAGCTCCAAGCTCACATCCTGCAGCAAAACTGCCAAGCAAGTTTTGCAGAGAAAACTGCATTTACACCATTGCACCAAGAAAGAAGAAAAAAGCTTTGGGAAAAGGCCCCAGTGCTCCTGTGAACCGACAGCTTTTGTGCGTGTCACACCTCGGTGCTGCAGAACTGGAGGCCGCCTCCACCGGGCGCCTCTGGGGCTCTGAAAGGCTCCGACTCCATCCACAGAATGACTATACAGGTAAATTATAGTTACGTGCAAGCTCAGGCCGCGTGCCTTAGTGACATGCTTTGCTCATGTTTTAGCATGAAATTCCCTTAATTTACTCAATAATGTATTTTACTGTGGGTCACTCGCTTCCTCAAACCAAGCTCCATCTCCTCTGGAACACTGAAATGCGTCTGCAGTGATGTCAAATGTCACATTTGACATTTGTATTCATAGATGTTTTAGAATTGAGACCCATGAAGAACAGCACAGCCTGCTTTAAAGGGTACAGAAGTGATTTTTACCCTCTCTTTTGTGACAACATCTAAAGACATTTTATGCAGGAAGTTCCCCAAGGCAAACGCCCAACACAAAAAACACGGCCCCTCCAACTTGTGCTTTGGCTGGAGACCAAACAGGGCACACTTCAGCCACGAAAGTAACTCATAAAAGCTGAAAACAAGCTTAATGAAAAATAATTCCCACTAAAACACATGCAATACAGCATTAAAGATTATGTTGGAAGTCTTTAAGGGTCAGGCACAAATGACAAGCCACCGCCTGGCCCATTCCCTCCTCTTGTGCCCAGCAGGAGCCAAGGGGAGCCTTCCTCAGCCATGGATGATACTCACGGCCCTTGCAGGCGCCTCGCTGCTTCTCCCAAATTCCTTGCACTCAGCATGCCGAGAACGAGGCGTACCAGGAGAAGGCATCACCCTGCCACACACGGCAACGTTAACATATTTGCTTTATCTTCCCCTTCATGCTTCAAATTCTACCCGTGCTCACTCCCCTCTCCCCACGCCCATACCCTTATTTATTAAGTCACCTATAAACTAAAAGCAGTGAAGGCGCAGGAGAAGTTCATTCCATAAGGGCTTTTTTTTCCCCTCACATTCTGTAACCTGAGAAAGCTCATCTGTTTGATGCTAAGAAAGACATTAAAATAGAGATCCAACCACTTTGTATCCGTATTTCAACTGTCCTCAGCATTTCACAAAACTTCCGCCACTTACAGTTCCGTTTGGCAGGGACTCTTCCGTCACTGATAAACACCACCACGTAAGTGCAATACATCTATGGCCTTCCAAGCTGGGGTTTTTTTTTCAGACACACAGACCAAAATCCTTTCTGAAACCCATCTATGGTAAATCTCACGTCATCAAAAGTTACTTATCTCTTCCAGCACATCAGAAACACCTGAAAATTTCCCCATTCTTCTCCCCTCCAAAGAAAGTTAAAAACAAAACAAACCAGAATCCACTCAAATGAACCAGATTCCCTCAACATATCTGCTTTACGTTTGGGCAATCTGGAGAATTTCAGCCTCGGAGAAAACTGAAGTTTCACGTTTGAAAACCAAGCAAGGGCCATCCTTGCCTTAGGCACAGCCCGACGCCAAAAGGTGCAATTTGGCAGCACGTTCCCATCTCACACCCTCGCGAGCCACGAAGGGCATTCGACAAGCGGGGGAGAGCGCGCGGTGCCCTGCGCCCATGCCGAGGGAGAGCTGCAGGGGCAAGAGCCGTGCGCCGGGAAAGGCGCTGCCCATTTCCTGGCCTTTTTAAGGCACGCTTTTCAAAACAATTTTTAACAGTCACAGCAGCAGTTGAAAGTGAATTTGTCTAAAAATAAATCCACAGAAAACATGTAGGTGTTCTGCACTCTGGTATCTAAGTACAGAGGCTCAAGGGTCATATTCTCTGCTACCCACATAGCAATTAGCTCGCGAGAGCTTTTTTTCACTAGCTTTTGAGGTAAACCAGCAGGAGTTATCTTCAGCAGACAGAAAAAAAAAGACAGACTGACAGACATCCAAAGCGTCCAGAAAGGAAAAATAACAGTGTTAACTGAATAGCAGCCATGAGTAGCACACACAAATCTGCTTTCCATGCCAACATGATTCACTAGATCCGCTCAGAGTAGTCACTCCTGGTGGCATCAACCTCTGTGGCAACATTTTCTTTGCTTTAGGTTTTGATGTAATATGCCCTCCGTGTCTTAATCCAATTTTACAAAATGCATTAAGGGAAGTTGTACTGTTAATTCCTAAAATAAAATGCCTGGAAATGCTGGGTGATCCAAAGAAGGGACACCTGAAAAGCACAGCAGGACTGTAAGCTCATTCCAGACTTTATATGAAACAAAATGCTTTGCAATTTTTCCTTTTGGATAATTTATTAAGCCTTATGATGCAGGCCTAATATTATGATGCATCATAGAAAGCCCAAACCCCACAGATTTCACAGGGCACATTCTTGCATTGCAACCTACGATTCTCTTACAGATGTAAAGCAATCATCCACCATAAAAAGCGTTTGGTCTAATCCGATAATCATGTTTCAGTAAAGTGTGCAAGGTAAAAGACATTTCTGAGACTTGAGACATTCAGTATGCATCCTACAGAGTTTTCACACCAACAAAATAAATGAGATTTGTCTTCATGCAGACAAAGCACCAATTCTCACAAGGAACTAAATATAGGATTCAATTAGAAGTACACTACTGCTTTTGAGCTATTGATACATAAAGATAGCCATCTAACCGGAGAAAAACCATCCATGAACAGATGGGATTTAAAAAAAAAAAAAAAAAAAAAGCACATTCACCATCAAAAATAGATCGACTAACATTGAGCAAACAAATTTCACGCTCGTGGTTTTCCCCCAAAATGAGCTTGAGCTCTTACCATTATGAAGCACAAACATAATGAACAGATAACCAGAGAATCAAAAAGCACCCATTTTACACTTCATTTTTGCAAATGCTTGGTTAGAACGCTGAAAGCTCCAGCACAGCCCATACTTTTCTCCATCTGAGGTCTGCAGCACTAGTAGCAAGGAGCAGCATGGCAAACCTTATTATTTCATCACTGTTTCTGGGCTCCACTTTCCATCTGCAGAGAATGCCACCATTGTTGCTACTAGAAGATATTTTAAACATCTCCCTACACTATTTGCAGCAGCCTGTAAAGACACCATCCCAGCTAAATGACTTGCATCTATGAATAAACACAACTAACTTGCAAATAGATTTAACAAAAAAAAAAAAGGGGGGGGGGGGGGGAGAATCTTATCAGGACAGGTGGACCAGTAAGCAAGAAGAAAGTCAGTTTATACCTACAGAATTAATGTAGATACCTGATGAGCTGGGATCCATCAAAATATGTTTTAATACAACTAAGGACAGATATTTAGAGAAAGAAAATGCAAATCACACTCATAAAGTGTGAGTTTGAAATCAAAGGTTCAGAAAGTGCCTCAAAGGCCATGAAGAGAACTGTATTCCCAGGTCAACGCCATGGGTAAGAGGGCTGGAGTGTTATTGCACTGCAGGATGTGGCCACTTCTCTGCCAGGCCATGGTGGGACCATTAGTCCCAGTGACTGGACTTGAAAAACACACTGAGAAGTACTACGAAAAAAATCTCTGATCATAAAACCAAAAATAACCCCTTTTTTTTTTTTCCTGCAATGAAAAAGACACAATTTTCAATTTAACTCCTACAAAGGAAGCTGAAGAAGTGCCCTGACCACAGTCTGTAACTTGCTTTGCAGGGAGAGTGCACTGAAAAACAGAAATCTCTACCTAGCTGGCATGCTAGGGGTTACAATATCCAGTGTATGAACTTGAAAATGCACAAACCAAGCCTGAAATACAGAATTGCGAGAGCAATGATTATTTGTCATTTTTACAAATCACACAGTAGATGGGTAAATTCTCCAGTATTTAGTCTTCAGATCATGATTTGATGGCCTTCTAAAAGCTCCATTCTAGCTCATCCACAGCTGCTCAAGTATATGCAAAAATTACTAGGTGAAATTATACAGCCCATGCTATGCAAGAGGTCAGAGCAGAAGACTATAATGATCTGATTTCTGGCCTTAAAATCTATGAATCTACACTGAAGATAAAAATTTTAAGGAGGTAGTTTTATTGTTTTTCTATATCACCCAGGTAATACGAGCATTACTGACACTCTCAAAAAAAAAAAAGCATTAAATATGTCTGCCCCTCAGCATCTCTCTCTGCTGGATAATTTCCACGGGGATTTGAACACAGGCACTCTCTTGCAACAGCAAGAGACCAGCTCTGGCTACTCAGTTTAGTGTCAGTTTTCCTGTGACGGTGAACGATGCGGACGTTAACAGGGATGCTGCTCGGGACACGCGGCGTGTCGCGGCGCTGCGGTGAGCGAGTTAAACCCCGCTGTATGGGCAGCAGGCCCCAGCGGAACCCTGCGCTGCCGCGGTCCTCACGCGGACACGGGCCCGGGGCTGCGCGAGGGCAGAGCCCCCGGCCAGCCTGCCCCAAGCTGCCCCAGCCCCTCTCCAGGCTCAGGAGCTCCTGGAGGATGAAGGAAGTCGCCAGGAAGGCATCGCTCCGTGTTTAGTCTATCCCTTCTCTCCTCTCCGCAGGCCTTCGCACTGAGCGCTGCTGTGGCCTGTTGCAGGCAGCTGCCCAACTAGCTCACACGCCTCCAGTGCAAGTACGAGACTAAATGGGACCTGGCTATAAAGGCCAGGAAAGTTTGGTTGTCTGCTCTCAAGATGGCCCCTGCTTGCAGAGCATCCAACTTACCTTAACGACTGCAATATTCAGTTAAAGGCAGGCAGCGTTTAGATGTTTTAAGGGGAAGCATGGAATCAATTTATTTCTGAATACCCACAGGATGACTGGGGGCACCAAAAGCAAAGCTACACAACAATAACTGTGGTTAATACTTCAGCCTGTCCCTTAATGATGCATCCACTCTGCCTCAGATCCCAGTGTTTCCCTAAACAATATTTTACATGCTTGTTTTACTGGTGGAATTTGTCAAGCCAGTCAAGGCGGAATTGTAGAAAATTAGTACTTACCTGGGTTACAATGCCTGGGTCAGATCAAACCATTACATGTCATCACTACATGCAGAAAGAGATGCGAGGTGACAACAGTGAAGCCTCAGGTCCAGCTTGCTGGCCTGGACCTTTCTGCCTGGCTCTGCCAAGCAGCTCTGATTTCACAAGCACAAAAGCCAGCTTGTCCCCGTACCAACACATCACTTATCTGTTTTCTCTAGTAAGTCATCACCTCAGCTCAATTAGCCTCCAAGAAACACTGTTAATGGTTAAAAAAAAAAAAGGCTCTGTATGACACACATCTATGGTAAAGATGTGGCTTTTCCTGCCCTTGCAGGGATGGTTCAGATTTGGGTTTTCTGCTCCCAGGAAGCAGCGAGAGGGCAGGGACCAGCCACAGCCAACCCACGCTCATGCTGCAAGTTCTCTGCTGCTCCCCTCCAACGATAAAAAAAACAGCACTTGCTCTGTATCTCTATAACTGAGAAGGTGCAAATTGTTTGTTTACCACGTATCACTTCGCACATAGTTGGCCTAAGTTCATTCTCTCAGCTCTTTCATTCTACAAGGTCACTTTTGAAGTGGTTTTCGTCTTTCAGCCCTTTGAAATTTTGCACAAGACCAACCAAGATATATTATTTTGGTTAGAAAATACTTTGGGTGGGTCACCTGCTCTCTTCCTTTGGCTAATGGAAGCTATGCGCAGGACATGAAAAAAACCTGAATTAAAAAAAATTAAAAAGGCACAGAAAGCACACACACACATTGCCCATGACCTCTGGTTAACAGTGTTGATTTTTTTGTCCTGGTCTCTCTGCATTTTGTTTTAAGAGAGGTTTTCTGAGAAGTGTTTTTTTTAAAAAAATATATAGATATATTTTTTTTTATTAGTGTAAATGACATATTTCAAAGGCTGGACAAGAGCATCTTTTGGCTGACAATTGAACCAAACACTAAATGAAATCCGCAAAGCAATTTTTCCCAAGCACAGTCAAAAGCTGACAGGGATGCACAGGGTGCTTAAAAGAAAAAAGGAAAAAAAAAAAAAAAAAAAAAAAGGAAGCTGAGGGAGAAAGTGTAAAACAGTCATCCTGCATCAGCTCCAAGCTGCTCTAATGGAATTAGGGTCACCCTGACAGAAACACAGTCAGATCACAGAGAAAATTTAATAATTTCTTACTGCAGTCTGTAAAAGCAGAGAAGGATTTGGAAGTGCTTTCTACCAAATCAGCACGTCAGTAGAGCACCCTACTCACGCACATGCAGCCCTGTGACACCCCGATGGGGCCTGTGGGGACACCGAGACGGCCCCACGCACAGACAGGGCCCTGAATGGCCCTGCTTTGGGGACACAGCTTCTCCTCCGGCTGCCCCTTTGCGCCGAGGCTGCTCGCGGCGCCCACGCTCGCGTCCGAGCAGCGCCCGCTGGGCCACGCGGACGCAACCGGCTTCCTCTCGCGCGCTCGCGTGTAGCCATCAGCCAGCTGCCTAATTGTCAGCAAGCGGCGGCAGCAACACTGAGATCTGCTGTAACAACAACGCTACAAAACACACACCGAGGCGGTAGGGAAGGCCAGGCCCGTGCCGCCGCGGTCGGCCGCCACACATGGTGCTGCTGAAGCACCACGGCTCCCTCTGTGCCCTCCATCCTCACCGTCTGATACGGAGCCATTGTGCGGAGCGACAAGGAGTTCAGACGGGGTGATCCTGCTCCCTCTGCTGCACTGCTTCGCCAGGGAGAAATGCGAGAGGGCAAAAAGCCACCAGCCCTACACGGGCATCAAGCAGCTGCACCAGGGTAAGGAAGAACCAGAGGGAAACCCCGAAATCACAAACGGAAGCGCAAACCACACTACGCTAGGGACCAACTAAACAAATGCACGGTCTTTGAGGCTAACACGATGCTTAGAGGACAAAGAAATAAGAGAGTGCACATAGAGTGCTGCTTGTTGCTTCTGCAGTATGTTCTGGCACCTCACCCTTCCTCACGTGAGCCTAGACCCCACAACGGCCTCGATATTCACCATCACATCTCAGCATGTGCATCACTGACAGCAGCACAGCAAACACGCAGGGTTTTGGGAGGATATTTTCTATTTTTAAAACAGAAAAAAAGTGTTTCTGCCTCTAGGATATTCATCCCTTTTCCTGAAATCTTATTGGTCTGGTTTCCCAGAACTGCTGAGAAGAGGAAGAACAAAAGTAACCTTCCATGGTCTTGCCACTGGAAATACAGACATTTCCCCTCCCTTCCAGTTCTTAAATGCAGAGATGATTCTGCCACTTAGACTCAGTGGGGCAAGGTAACAGAAAAGCTCCAAGTTACTTAATGTATAGAGAAACACCTTCCATCCTAGGAAGTCCTTGGTCAATCCAGGGTGGCTGTGGCTGTTAGAACATCCTTCTCCTGCAGATCTGTCTTCTAGATTAGGAAAACATCCCTGCAAGTCTCTCTCAGCCAGAGGAGAGGCATACATACAGATTTGTTTGCTTCTCAAGAGAGAAACTGTTGCACTTCTTAGATACCAATATTTGGATCTGGGCCTGTGAAAGAGCGCCAACTTTGTTAAATCCAGCATGTGGAATTACTCCACAAAATTAGCAAACCATATCTCCTGCAGATCATGCTTAGGCCACAAACCATCCTGGGACATCTGAAACTTCATCAGTTTTTGTACACCTGATAGAATGCTTCTGTCCTTTGACTAGGATAAAGATAATAAAGCCATGAAAATTCTTCCATACCTCGGAATGTGATACATACATATGGCTTATTGTGCCAGACTACAAAATGAGCCAGAATCCGTAGGTACAGAATAAACTAAATAAGCATCTTCCAACAGCATCAGCAGTCAAGAGACAAAGCTGGAGGAGGAGGCTGCTGCAGAAGGATGGCTACCCCCAGTTTAACTGGCATCCCTGAGACTTTTACAGGTTGCATCTGCTATCCATGCAAACCACCATGAGTGGTGACAAGAACAGTGCAGTTTTTAACCTTCCTTCATATTCCTGCTCCAGCTTCTCTAAACCTACTCCTCCCCATCAACCAAGGACATTTAGGCCTCTCAGTTTGTCTTCTCCCTTTGGCCAGGCTTTTCCCAACTGCTATCAAGTTCTCCTTCAACATTCACAAAATCACAGCTTCATTCCAAGCCTGGTGACCAACGGCAGCTGAAGGAGAAGCAGGTGGTCAGTGGCAGCACAGGAGGCACATCACAGTCACCTCTGGTCTGGCTGAGGTGCCTCAGGAGCCCTGGGCACTTCCAGAGGCACTGAGTACTCACAACTGCCAAACATCATCAACAAATGTGCGAAAGTTTGGCCTACTCTGAAAAATACATCCTCTAAAACTCTACTATATTAATACATAGAAATATTCAATGATGGCCAGATATGTGCAGCTAAAACCTGTGTGTGAGGGGCTGCCCCGCTGAGCTGGTGGCAGAGGGCAGCAGTAAAGATCGATGTCCTAAGGACACACTTTCCACCCCCAAAATTGCTCCACTTGTCGCTGTGGCAAGGAACTGCCGGCAGCTGGAAGCTGCACGACAAGAATGTTTGGTAGAGAAGGAAACCCCACTTGAAATACAAGCAGGCAAACAGGAGGACATCAGGAACATGTTGTGGGGTGGGAGATGTGGAGGGAGGGAACAAGCCAGATTCTGATTTAGAAAGAAAAAAAAAAAAAAAAGGGAGAAAAGGGGAGATGTCTTTGCATAGGACTGCACAAAGAACTTGGGATAGCCTAGCAAATGCATGCCATGAGTCATGACCACACAGTGAACCTGCAAGGCTCCCAGCGCTCTGCAAAACGCTCCAGCTTCAAGGCATTTTCACTAGCCCACCATTAGCCCAGCTTCTCCTCTTGTCTCTCCACAACGGCCTTTTGTGCACAGCCTTCTTATTTCTCCCCTCCATAGAGCTCATCAAAGTAGACATAGCGGCTCCGCAAGACTATCAGAACAACAGAGGTGCATACCGCAGCTTAAAGCACCCCACTAGGAAATGTTGCACTTAAATTCTACTGAAATACAGGTCTAGGAGAGCCACACCATCAGGAAAATATCTCGCATCTTTTCCTAGCAGTTTGCAGTCACCCAGCCGACTCGAGAGATACCTCAGAGTACCACAGAAATTACAAAGCTAGTAAAAGAACAAGGAAAATAGAGTAACAGAGATTACTGTAACCACAATATTCCTCTCTTCCTCCGCCCCCTTTATTCATCTGTAGATGTAAGAAATCAAACAGTTGGGTTTTGATGCTGCAGCTGTTACAGAAGCTCTTCCTGTGCGTGAATAAATTTTGTGAATCTTTTTAGTTCTACTTGTGCCCCTTCAGACACAAACCGCTTATCTGCAAATGCACACACTGAAAAATAAAGTTATTTTAGGGGCTATTCCCTAGTCCTCAGTGTTGCCTTTCTTTTACATGCCAAGATTTAACATTTGTTGAAAGAATATTTGCGAGGTATTTGAGGCTCCAAAAGCCCTACTGGCACTTACTGTCCGCTCCTGCCGAAGGCAGCGCCAAGCAGCACAGGATGACTGCCGGCACGGTGAACACTGGGACGCGGAGGTTCGGCACCATATTCCAAAGCAGAGCAAGTCCTCTTCCGTCTGAGGCAAGCGTTACACACACATCCAGCGTTACAGACACAGACTCAACCCTGTAAACAGAGAGGCAGAGGGAAAATAAAGGGAAATGATCAAATACAGCACATGGATTGACTGTTGATATCACAAAGTTCACTGTAGATACATAAACACAGGTAAGTCTGAAGTGAAATTTAACCATGTTCCCTAGTTGAGCAGCATGGCACCACCCTAACACTCCCACCTCGATGCCACGAGCACCCCATCACCTCCAGTTAGTCTTTATGCCCAGTCTCTATCATGGCACATAAACAAACCCATCAGTAGTTCTCACTTGTGTGCTGGTACAACAGATAGCTCTGAAGTTGCACGCAACCAGAAACACAGACTTAAGCTCACGTAACCCTCCATCCATCTGCCCAAGACAGTGCATACTGAGAGCATAGGAGCAGTCTTTGCAATAGGTTCAACTTGTGCATCTGCTTGAATATAGAAATACAGAAAATTCCTTGAAATTCAACTAGAAAGAAAAGTATTTTGAAGGAATGTAATTCCCATGTATTTCCTCTTTTATCTTTTCTCTATTTTACTTATTTTACTTGAAGGTACCCGCTTGTCTACAATTTGTCTTTTAAGACAGATTTTGAAGGATGGGGGCTCAGTCTTTCAACGCTGGGCATCTCAATGCAAGCTCAGGAATCTTTCAAGAGGTGATAAGGCTTTCCTTAGCTAAGCTGCAAATGAAAGCTGCCAACAAAGCATTAAGAGTAAAAATAAAAAACATAAAACCTCACAGTGGCAGGTATTAGCCTGAAACTCAGTGACAGCCAGCAGGGCGATGGAGAAAAGGCTCCAGACCTAAAGCTTTCCTGAGACTGCAGCAGTGCCTTGGTGAAACGAGGTGTCTAGTGCTGTACACACAAGTAACACACCTGTGGGTCCTGTGAGCATCCTTGAAGCAAAGTACCTGCGAGTGCTCTCTGTGCACAGCGTGACCCACTGCACCGCTCTTGCTCACAGACATTTCAAAAGGATGCTTAAGATGGCTCACAGAAAGGTGTGTTTGTTACCTATGGGATTTTGGAAGATGAAGTGCCTCACTTTTGGAGGGAGGGGGGAAGGAACAAAGCCTTTAATGGAGGTAAGTCTTCTACATTATGAATATGTTCACTTCTGACAAAAACAAAATGTTCAAAAAAATGCTCGCTATGGCAATGCTCAGGAAAATCCGCAGGAAATCTCAGGAGAATCCATCTAGGCAAATATTTACATTGCATCATACTAACAAACAGCAGATCACAATTTTTCCACGCTCTGTTACTATACTTGCACAGTAAATCTTTTCACGCGTTATAATATCACACAATACGAAGAAATCTTTATTTATGCAATGTCTTCCACAGCCAAGACATTTGAAAATACTTCACAAAATAACCTAGTTCAAGCCTAGATGCTGAGAGAATACTGATCACCTCATCCTGCTTTTATTATCTCAATGAAAAAAATAAATCCAAGTAAGCTCGGCAGCAAGATTTTGCATGCTGAAAGAAAGGCTCTTCATATCAGCCACACATTCAGGTCTCTTTGTTGATCTCCAGCCTCCAAATCCTCATTTGTCTCTCGCCAAAGAATTACTAAAAGCACCATTAACATGTCTAACACTGCCGAGACAGCTACAGATAGCTGTATCTTTACAGCAGCATCAATTCTTTTCCAAAGGGAAGCTCGATTCCATCTTAAAGCAGTTTCTCCAGTGTTAGCCAGCTCTCCAAACACAGCACACGAGGGAATGAGAAGTGCCTGGATTAAGAGTGAAGATTAAGTCTCTAAATTCTATGTGTATGGTGATAATTTGTGCAGTCCAGAAAAACAAACCCACTGAAGCACACGTTAAGCACCATTACAGCTGACTCCACAGCAGCCAGAATTTTAAGAGGCTACTCTTCTTGGGGGAAAAAAACCCACTGAGGGTTAGAATTACTGTGTCAAAACTAATGATGTGTGTCAAACTCTCTCAGATTAGGAAAGAGAACAAGTTTTGCAGGTGGTGTTGAAAACATCTTAGGTATGTATCAGACCACACCAAGGAAGAAGAGCTTTCAGAGAGCTTTTCCTCCTTCATTGACTTCCATTAACAACAAAAGCGCCTGATCTAATGGTGTATCTTGAGTGCAGATTGCTCAGAAGTCATGTGAATGGCACCTCCACGGCCCTCATTCTGTAGCAACTCTCAGGAACACAAAAACCTCAGCTAAAGAATAGGTCTGTCTCTTGATTTCTGTCTCCTTTCAGCAAATGAATTCAAGTTCTCTTCGGTTTCAGGCTTGACGGATTTATAACCTGCCTCTCGAGCCCATGAGATACATACAACTTGCACCATGCAAAACTGATGAATTGTCAGTTACTCTACCAGATGCTTTATAGACTTGATCTTTTTGCAACTGTTTAGTGCTCTATAATAATTTACCATCTGGAAGATAAGCCACACTTTCCTATGCAAGACTGCTGTAAGAGCACCTTTGGCCCTCAACAGGAAGACTCTTCTCCACTCACTCTTCTACCTTTGCTCAGCATATAGAAAAGTTGACTGCATACAATATTTAAAGCTCTTTAAATTGGAACGGTTTAAATTTTTATAAAACTGAGCAACTGTCAATCTCTCTTGAAGCTGGAAACATGACAAAGATTCTCCAGGCGGTTCAGCCCTCCCCCTGCCAGAAGCCACTTGCTCTCCCCCCTACAAAACAACCCAATATCCAAAGCCCAAGGGCAGCTGAAGCAAAATTAACCTTTAGGAGGCCAATGTTACTCTCAGAGTTACAAGCAGCACCCTTGAATCAAAACTACAGCTTTTTGGGGGTTAAAAGAAAAAAAAAAAAGTTTCCCGAAGTAGAAAGGCAGCATAAGTGAATTAGCTAGAAATCAAGTGAGGAAGACTTTGGTAACAAGCTAAATAGATTATACAGACAAGCAAGTAATGCTCTTAATACCCTCACTGATCCATTTGCCCGCACAACCTAATGCCTCTTCAAGCTGCTGCCTCTTGCATCTGGACTCATCTCCCATGACCTCAAGTTCCTTCCTTTAAACCCTCATTTAATCTCACTGCTTTGGCTAGCATCCTGCTACAAATATTGCATCTGGGAGCCCTGCTACTGTTCAGAAAGGTCTTTCAAAAACACATGTACGTTCTCATTGCCACTTCTGCATCTGGTCCTGGCAATATTCTAAACTGTAGCCCACGTAACCCTAAAGGAGGATGAGGTTAAGCATGCCAGATGGCTCTGGAAAAACAACTCTGAGTCTAGCAACTAAATCTTTCCTCTTCTCCATACTCAATGTTAGAATTATGAAGTGCTAACTTGGCAGAAAACTAAAAAGCTGGAAAGCACCAAAAAAAAAAAAAATTATATATAGCCTATTTTGCCGTGGGGCAGGTGGATGCAAAAGAGGAGGTCTTGAGAACATCTTTGAAACCTGTATGGTTTGATTCTTTCAGACAAGCAGAAAAAGCTGGACTCATTTAAAACGGAGCCAAGAATACCAACAGCTTGTATGGTACGAGGAAATTCTGGCAATGAGTATGTCCCACAGGAGGCTGCAAAGAGATTACAAAAAGCAGTCAACTTTCGAAAGTCAAGAGGAACCACAAGCCGACACTGAGTAGCTCATGCCCTCTCCGAACTCCTCTGGAAGACACACTGAGTGAGAAAGTGTCACCTGGGTCACTACCCAGAAATGACACACTGAAAAGAGCACCCCCAAGATAAACAAATCCATTCCAAAGTACAGACAAAAAATTTGCACTGAAGTTATTATTTTTAACAAGTTTAACTTAGGTAGGGACAGGTGTACCCAAGTATCTAACAAGCTAGCACGGTGTTCCCTACAGAAATTCCCATACAGCCAAGGCATAGCCAGGATCAGTTTTGTGCGCGAGTGCCGACACCCTCATTGTGCAGAAGTGCAGCAGGATTCGGTCTAGAAGCTCTCAGGCCAGCAAAGCAAGCCCAGTGTAAGCCAGGTCTGTATCTCACCTGGCAGCAACACACCACCCTCTCCTAAAGGAAACTGAAGCAATTGTGTTTGCTTATGAAGGTGGAAATTTAGGTATTCTTGACTCCAAGATGCAGATCAGAAGATATCAGGTGGAAGCCCTTCAAGTGCTAGAGAAAAAGGGCCTAAAACGCCACTAGATTTTCCCAGCTCTACCATATGCAACCTAAAAAGAAGAATAATTTTCTGTCTGGACCCATAACCTTATGTTCTACCCAAAGACAAGGAGATGGCGTGCTCCAGAAGGACCCGACCACCACAATACTTTGGGGTGTCATATGAGCCATGTTAATTAAAAACTGACCAAGCAAGGAGGGGGCACATAGCTACCACATTTTCTGTGCGACATTTGTTCTATTAAAAATGAGAACAATAATCGGTTACAGCTCAGCTGCTGCATTCAGGATGCAACTTCTCATCTGAGCTCTGAATGAGCAAGGGAAAAACCATGAGGCACCGTATAATTCAAGAATATCATCTTGCACACATTAAAAGTTGCAGCAGCAGTTACACAGGCAGTTAACGACTTTTGAATGTTTCACTTCACAACATCAGTATTCTTTTAGCATAGATTTCTTTTTTCTTCCTTTCTTTTTTTTTCTTTTTTCAAGAAATATAATATAAAGAGACTCAGGGAGCACAGTAATGTGGCCCAGAAAGGCAAAATGAGTCTCACTTCACTCGAAACTCCCACACGCAGGGAACATATTAAGAGAGTGGAGTATTTAGAAGGCAGCAACACCAAGGCAGATTTAGGAAGGAATTTTATATGAACCTGCAATTATGTAAAATGGCCAAAAGCGAACGTGACTGTTGCACCAGGCAAAAGTATCACCTCAAGGACCCAGGTGCAAACAGGCCCAGGGCATCAGTTTGAAGAATCTCCAACCATCTGGAGAAAAGGGATGAGCAAAGCGATTCAGAACTGGAAAGGATAAATATCTCTGTCAAGTCACAAGCGCTAGACAGACTGGCTGAGCAAGATGGGGATTTGATAACCATCTGTAAGCACAAGAAGGATACAAACACCAAGAAAGGAGTGGAGGAGTATAATTAGCCATGGGCACATAACTGTGAGTAATGGAATGAGAGAGCAAAGGAAAGTTTATGGTGAATATTTCCAGTAAACTTTCCAAAAAGAAAACAGAAGAGAGAAGTGAACCCAGCAGGAAAATGTTCCATTATCTGAACTGATGAAGATTAAAAACGTGGAAATGGAAACACACACACACTCTCTAGGAAAAATCTCTTGAATACAGACAGATGGGGTGGGAAAATGCACATAACAGCAGTGAATAATGAAGTTGTACTTTAAAATGATTCTCCTCCCTTATTTAGGCAAAACCTTTTTTTTTTTTTCCTTGAAGTGTGAAGACTTTGGTAGCAAGCTGGCCCAGCTGTAGATGTCTGTGATCCCAAACACACAAACACAACCTTGATCCGAGGAGCGGAGCAGAGCGAAAGACAAGCGTTTAGGCAGGATGCAAGCACAGCTTGGATACTGCTGTCTGCCTAATTGGCCACGTTTGCTTCTGAAGACATTAATTTCTAAAGGTGTCACTGCCTGCAGGCAAAGAGACAGTCTTGGATAAAAAGGAGGATTTTTTTTTTTTTTTACTACTGGAACAAGGATTATGAAGGGCCCTGTTAAATAACTACAGTGATAAGTCGTACCATTCACTTAAAATATAGATCAGCCTTGGGCCTTACAAGCCCAGCCATCATTCACATTGAACACTAAATACAGATCGCTGTAGATCATCCTATCTAAGCACATAGGTTCTTAATGCCTGCTGTAAAGTCTCCTAAAAAGAAGTAAACTATTACATGCATATCACCCTTCCAACTGAGGTCTTTATTACTTTTATAGGAATAAGCCCAGCGGTGCAGTCAGATGCATGAACAACCAGGAAAGTAAAATATCCTACAAAATTAAAAAGAAACTCAGCTATTCCATAACTATCAGTGAACTGGTGCATCAGCCACTCTCACAAAGATTTCTGCACTACTACTACAAATTACTAAACAAATTATATTCTTAAAATAAATAACCATACAATTTCAGGGTTACATTCAGCACAACACAAAATGGTATAACGTAAAATCACAAGGTACCAGATCTTCTCCTCTGAACATCAGCTCCTCAGCATTCAGCTTTGGACACCGAAAATGTAGAATTGAAGACTTTAAAATACAGGGACAGATGGAAAATGCAACTTTTGGGCCTTGCTGCTCACAGCACAGTACAGCTGAGCGCTAGTTACTGGGCAAGTGTGGTGCCTCTAGTCCTGCACCAGGCTTCAGCAATGCCAGACCCATGGGGCCCATGACTCTCAGGCTGGCACAAGCAGCCAAAGCAGATCAGACATAAGGTCTGGCGAACATGAGCTCTATTTTAACCAAAACAGCAAAAAATGCAAGTGATTTATCAGGTAAGTGATAATCTATCCTTCCTTTACTTCAAGAATTTGCACGGTGCCTCTTGGCTTGAGAGCAAATTAAACCGTACGAATAATCCCTGAAGCCCCTTATGTCTCCCTAGCCTGCTGTTAGAGCTCATTTCCCCTGCTCTTTCTTCCCAGCAGTTCCCTTGTTCAAGGCCCCATCACTCGGTGCAGCCCACGCCAGTCTCCTTGCAGAGACGGGTGAGCAGGGTCACACCGGCAACGTCGCGGGGACCTTCCTGTACACGCGTCAGCTCGTCCCCAACAGGCCCTTGCCATTGGAAAACTCTGCTCTGCTAAGGGAGAGTGAAGTATATATATTACTGGAATCCCAAAATGAGTTAATCAGTTTAGAGATCTCTTTTCAAAATAGTTTACTACAAGAGAAAATTAATCTTAAGTTTTCATTTTTTCTTTCCTATCACTTCCTTATTTATAATAATGCTTTTCCTCCAGTCCCATGTCTATTCAGCTTTTTTAGCGTCCTCAATGTAGATATTTTTCTGAGACCTTGCAGAATACGAACAAAATTTAAGCCTGTTCCCTGTCTGTTTCTTGAACATCTAAATATCTCAAGCAACTATTGAAACAGTTTTCCTTTGCCATTACAGTTGGACTCTATGACCAAGTGATCTTCCAAGTATTTTTTTCTCTTACTGATTACTGATTCAACCTGTGTACAAGCAATATAGGTGAAGAACTTTCTTCCAGAAAAGTATCTCTTCTTTAATGAAAAATCTCTTACTTCTGCTGGAAGTTCAGCTGTGTTTTATACATACAACGTATTATTGGGGTCTGCTCACTTACTGCTTTTCAGATTAATAGCTTATTCCAAAGCTGCCTTTGAGAGGACCTCAATTTCAGAAACTTGCTTATCTTTATCATTTAGACAGACTGGGTATAGTGCTAGGTCTTCCACAATATTTTTAGCAGTTAAAAATTGATGCAAATGAATCATTTCCCTTTTTAGCAGTATCCTTTTCTTCCTTAATTGCTGTCTTTAACCTCCCATCATCCATTAAACCCAGTTTTCGCACAAGACAATGGCTTCTGATTTGCTTAAATAATTTATCTTCTTTGTAGAGACATTAGATCTTCAAAGCCCACCTTGGATCTTTCAGTATTCCTTTTATACTTGTTATGCTTCATCTTTTCTACCACCATCTAGATGCTATGTGGGAGCTGCGTTTCCAAGCTTTGACCCTCCAAACAACTTGAACCCTGCAGATTTGGGCAACACTACCCCTCTGACAAGTGCCCAGGTGAGACACAGATTAACACTAGGCCACAACTTGTGTCCTGGCTGATTTTAAGCTGGTCTCTGCAGCTCCTGCCAGCAACGAAAACCTCTGCCCTGATCTCTCAGTCACTGCCACGTGTCCTGGCTGGGTGAACGGGACCTGGTGGTCATGCTTCTCCACAGGTCCACCAAGTAGAACGGTGAATTCAAAGCATCGTTGCCACCCCCTTTCTCGACGTGCTTTCCAGCACTGCCAGCACAGCATCGCTACGCCGGCCGGGATCCGAGTCTCGCTCGGGCTGGATCCCGCCCGCGACAGCGGCCTCCACCAAGCGGCTCCGAGGACACGGGAAGCAGCGGCAGCCCCGAGCTGCCCACGGGGAAGCTGCTTGCGAGAGCTGCCATTTAGTCCACAACTTACACCCTACCAGAGAGTTTATATCTCCAATTAAACTTTCCATAATTCCCATCTAGTGAAACTATGAACATTGTTGACGTTATTTTGGAGTCACTCCTTCTTAAAAGGTTTTTATGTCAATTATATCATGCTGGATATTCCTGTCTCAACCACGGGCCCTTCTTGAACCCCATTATTGTGTCTCACGGAGGCTAAAGGGAGCATGCGAATAGCGACCGCCCCGGTGCGCTCCGGAGGCAGCCTTTCCAAGACGCTGCTTCTCCAACCTTTGCCCCAGCGCTCCGCGCGCTCGCTGCACACGCAGCCAGTTGCCGCAGCCTGTTAGGGTAAATGGGCTTGCTGGCTTTATGAAGCTGAATCCTCCGCGCGCGGACGCCCTCGGCATCCTGCGCTGCTCCGGCTCCCGAGGCCCGGGGCGGTTACCAGGGCACCCACGGATCAGCTTCCCAATTAAGTAGGAACTATGAAAGCACAAGGTCCACACAGTCAGCCTCCATGCACTGCATGGAAAATGAAAACTGCTTCTGCAGCCTCTAAAAAAGGTGAGATGCCAAGCTTACCATAATAAAATACTCTCTCTATATATGTATATATGTATATATACATATATTTTTTTTTCTTACTCTGTCCCCTTTGTTTTGTTCCAACAGAGGAAAATGCCTCTGAGGCAGTACAGTCCTCATAGCACCAAGCCATATC
>NW_010576782.1:89858-101274 GCF_000705375.1 Tinamus guttatus
CCAGGTATAACATAATGCTTATTTAAGACGAAGCAAACAAAGTGCCTCTAAATTAAGAAATTCTGACTTAATAGTGAAAAGTCATTTTTGACTGGCTCTGTGATGCAGTCCAAAAAGCATAGTTTCTCTCCTTCATTAGCAATTAGGGCTAAAAATTAAATTCATCTCTTGTGTCACAATCTATCTGGTAAGACATACAGAACTTCCGCACATCAAATCTTGTCTTATTGAGATCTCCTGCTACAGGTTCAAAACAGTGTGATGGAAGAAAATCAATTAATATATTTTACAAGCCATCTGCAAAGCAATCAAAGCAAGAGGTTTCCTAGTTACTTCCTAGCTACAGACCTGGACAACAGCTGTGTCAAGACTCCAGCAAACCCAACATTTCCTGCACAGACCAACCGCTTTCCAGCCAACCTGCCCTTTTGCGCCACAAAGCAACTGCCAGGACTCCACATAGCAGAACAGGCCAAAATTTGTTCCCCCCACTCACGTTTTCCTGCACGCTTGCTGCAACAGAGCAGCATGTGTGCAGTGCACGCCGTGCTCTGCAAGTGCCAAGACCTTCTTGGCAAGGTTGCAGGTGGTGCCGACCCCTGCTACGTGCACCTTACCAACCACGCACAACCTCATCCACTTCAGACCGAGGAGATAAGAAGAGGTGGGAGACTAAAAAAGAAAAGTTCTGCACGTTTTAAACAAACCTGTTCAATTGCCTCGCCCAGCCTCACAAAGAAAGTAAATAAATGCAACATCAAAAGTAAACATTACCCACAGCTCTCTGATAAGCAGGGCACATCAACACCTCTGTGCACTTCTCACTGCTGCTTGCACTTTGTGCGATCCTGTACCTCTTACGGACGCTCATACACCATAAAAAGCACCATAAATTCATGTGGGTTTTCGCCTTCAATATCCTGCACAATTTTAGTTACTAGAAAAAACATGTTTTGCCATCCAAGAGTTATGAGTACATGGCAGCTATGTAGCAACCTATAATGGCTTCTGCATTTCTACATTCGAGAGGGACAGCAGAAGCAATCAGCTCTTACATTCAGCGTGGCACACACTGTGCACACACAGGGTATTCTTCATTCTTCAGAGCATTTCTCTTCTACCCCACTCAATGGCTCTAGGAACCTCACATTTTGCAGTTCAACCTTAAATAAGGTATTAAAGGGAAGAGACCCCCCTCATCAAAAAGTTATGTTTTTATAAGATAAATTTTTTTAAAAAAAAATCTCTTTTCCATTAGCTTAAAGAATTTCTCTGTATCTTAGAGCTTACAAGTCCTATATGTTATTTTGCATAGGCAATGCCCACTTGCTAAGAGTCACGATAAACCTGAACGCTAATAAAAGATCAACCTAAAAGAATGATGTGCTTCCCAAGGAAACTGCCCTTTTGTAATTAAGATTTCTGCCAATAGCAGACGGAAAGACCTTTGAAAAACAGGATGCTCCATATGCTGTCTGCACGAGTTTCACAGCCTTGCTACTGAAATCATTCGCTTTTTCCTTCCAGGCTACCATCGTTACATGACCTTGAGTAAAACGTGAAGGGGATATATAATGTGCAGCCTCTTGGGATACCATTCGATAAAACTTACAAGGAAAGAAATTACTGCTAGTTGTTTTTTTCAATCCACTTGTACATTAATGTGCTGAAATGCATACTTGGAGCCATTGAAATCCGATTCAATGTACCAATGCACATTTTACAGTACTTAGGAGGAAAGCTATTTTAATTTTGTTAGTTGTCAGAACGTAAAATCCTGAAGGCAAAAAGCTTTTCTCTAGAAAAAACAGAGCAGATCTTAAAGGGGAAAGATGTTACCTAGCTTCCAGATAACGAAAACCAGAGAAAATCTCATGCAGGACACGGAAAGCACAGCTCCAAAGGAAGGAAGGAGTCAGCTGCCGCTTTTACACATGGCTAATGCTAAAATGGAACTAACGACAGAAGATGCAGCATCTTGTTCATCAAATCCCAACATATCAGATCAGCAGCACCACGGAGTGCTACTATCCTGCTGCCAGCAAACAAGGGCTCCGAGGCTCTTGGCGATGGATGCGCAACGTGCTCCAGGTTTTGCGCGTTTGCTCTTGGATAGGCAGCATCACCAGATGTCCAAGCTTTCTCTTACCTGCAGACTAATGCATTAGAGTGTTCTGTATGACGTTTCCTCTGAAAGCTTATTTGCTTGGAGACCACACTGGATCGATTCTAGATGTGCGCCCTGTCCATTAGACTGGAGCCGAACCAAGCACGAGCGCAGAGGCAGATCCACCCAATGTGCCGGAGCCCACGACGCGCTGCTTGGGCCAGCTCCGGGCTTTGGGCTGGCTACTGGAAGGCAGCACAAAGTTATACCCTTAAAACCAACTCGAACTGCTGCACTACGCTTGCGCTAGTACCACACTCTGCATCACATTAACTAAGGGAGTCTTGATCCGGTAATGGGTGATACAGAATTTAATTTTCCTGGGTCCAAGGCACCTGCTGTCCACTTGCTTAACAGCTTTTCTCAGTGCAAGGCACTCTGCATTTCAAAGAATTAATACAACACTGCCAGCACGATATCCCCTGAACGCTGCTCCCAGAGACACCCCTCACCTCTACTCCCCAGTGTTAGGGACCGACTTCCCTGCAGAGCGAGGCGGGCTCTGGAAGCGGCATCCTTGGCCGCACAACCATCACAACCATCCCACTGCGCATGGATTCTGCACCACCCAAACCCTCCCCAGCAAAGCAACACAAGGGACAGCGCTGGTACATTCTTCATGTGAGATCTGTGCTTTTATCCTTGTGGTTTTTACTAATTATGCACATACGCCAAGAGCTTGCAATCAGTGTGCTTTGAATCAAATTTTAAACAATTCAGGAAGGATTAAAAACCACATTTTTTTTGTAACTTTTTAATTGTAATATTAAAGAACTCATCTGGTAACATCTAATTATAATTCTAAATGAGCAGCAGTTTACAGAGCTCTTCTAGGGTACCTAAGCCCCAAATAAACAAGGTCAGGAAAGTCTCGTAAAAGGAGTTTTTACTCTGAAAGCTGCAGAGAGGAGGCTAGTAGGCCTTTGGGATGCATTTATCCTCCCCGTTTCCACATTGAAGCATTACATTTTGGAAATCGTAGGGAATATCACCCATCAAGCACAGGACTTACTGTACTGCAGGATCCTTCTCAGGAAATGGGCAGCTCTGCTCCTGTCACAGCACATGCATCACCAATATAAGTTCACTTGAAGTGACATGTGCCAACATTATGTCGCTCCTGGGGAAGGTACGAGCAGCTCCAGCAGAAGCAAATACCATCATCCATCAGAAAGCAAAAATCACCAAGTGGGATGGATGGGGGACACTTTTTCATGCAGAAACCAAAAGGCTCTCGCTGCAGTAAAGGCAGCCCACCAACCATTTGGGAAAAAAAGTCATCTTACCAGGGGGAATATTTCAAATCTATCTAACATTTACTGGCAGCAAGACAGCTGATACTGAGGACGGAGCCACAGGTTCCAGGCCGGAAATTCCAGGACGCTTCCCATCGACTTGGACATTGTCCTAGAGATTTCCTGGAAGAATCCTACCCCATCCCTCCCTGGCTACTCAGCTCTACATGGTGGATGTCCAGTGCATGTTTCAAATTTAGCTATACCAAAACAGTACCATAGCTGCAGCATATTAGGGGTAAACAGGCAGAGAACTGAAGCCCAGGGGCTCTGCCTTGCTTTCAGAGTACGTAACATTTTGGTGACACACTAGGTTTAAAATTTATTTTTTACATTTTATTCTTTAAAAAAGTTATTTAAGTTTAAATAAGGGAGAAAAAGAAAATCTCAATCTAAATCAGGCAATGTACAGTGTAATTTTCTTCCTCAGAAGGAAGGAAAGGCTTCTGAAAAGGGCTCTGAGACAGTCATCCATCCATCATCTTGTTTTCCTTTACAACTTTCTCTCTGTCTTTCAGTGAAAGGGAATCTCAGAACTCACAGGGAGCAAAACAGGAGGAATGTGGGCCATTCTCTGCTGCTGGAAGAGAAGACAACAGGAATGTGTCTCATGCAGCTGGTGTCCCCTCTGCCTCTAGGAGCAATGCGGAGCAGGGTTTGAACTAGGCACTAAAGACACAGAAAAATTTGGAAAAGTGTCAGTGATCAGCAATCTAAATGGAAGAGCTGAGTACCCAGGGCACTGCCAGGGCTCACTCAGCAACCCAGCTCTGGGAGATACTGGCAGTACATAATGTATTTTATGCATGCAGGTGGTTTATGAGAAACAATTCCTCTACCGTCCTTTTTAAAAGGGTACACGAAGGCATCTGCTGAGCTGTTCCTCATGATAAAGCTCACTCTGTCCTCAAAGCCTGCAGAGAGAATTCCTGGTAGCTGAACCTGCCGCACTGCACTGAGGGCTCTGCCGGGAACAGACCTCTACGGGTTGGCAAATCCCCTGCCCACCAGGCAGGGCAACCACAACAATATTTCGGTTAAGAACCTGCTAAGAAGACTCTGCAGGGCCAGCAGGCCAGCTTTGTCCATGCTAAATGGTCTGCGTATGGCCCTACAGCCTGGAACAGCAGCAGCATCTGATGGGATTTCTTTTGGTGCCAAATAGTAACAAGAAAAAGCACATATCCTCCTTGATCATGCTTGTCAAGAAAAGGTTGAGTCACACAGCTACTGAACCAAACTCATCACCTCTGAAAAACGGAAATGCTCTCACGGTAGAACCAGTTGGAGACTGGCTGGAGGGGAGCCAGGCCGTCGGAGGGTGCAGGGAGCATCCCTCGCCACGCTGCTCCCCCAGCAAACCGAGCGCGCAGCCGCCCTGCAGCTCCCTCGCCTCAGCCCGCCGGGCTTGCCCGGCACTCACACGTCTTCCTTGCCGCCCCCATGCCCAGGAGAGCTCCATGCCACACAGCTTTGCTCCATCCCTCTTTCGGGCCACGTAGAGAGCGCGCAGCCGAAAATTCATCCAGCTCCAGTAAAACAGAGAAGGAGAAGCAGCAACACGGAGACAAGACAGTTGTGGGAACCAGGCTAACTTCATTACATCTTTTAAAACTAATCAGTAACACGGGGAAACCCCACAATCCCCAAGTCCTTTCCAGAGTTTCTCTTAAGTTATTGGAGACAGAAAAAGCTACAGACACTCAGTCCTTTATTTTTAAAAATGTTCCACTTGAATTTATCACGCTCCATGCAAGTCAAACTTTATTTAGCTGAACGAGACTCCCATAAGCCGCCCTTTCCTCACCCGAGAGTGACAACAGCTAGAACAGCTAGTGCCTTCTTGCCTGCAGCAATTCATTAGATTAAAACCAAAAGCAGTGTCATCTTAACTTGAAAGGACTTTTAAAAGAGCTCGAAGCAATCCTGCTGCAGCAGCACTTTTCTATCTTGGATTAACGACAAGTGGTCTTAACCCCTCCGAGCGCGCACGGGCGCGCACCCCCACGGTCCTGGGTGCCCACGGCAGCCCGCAGGCTCTAAAACGTTATAGCAAGCTGAGAGTTAACTTGTACACCATGTATAACTACAGTAATCTGAGCTCCCCTCTTCAAGTTAAAGAAGTTCAAGGTTTAGATATTTTTGTCCACAAGAAAAGACCTGCAGAATTGGGTAAATTCTCAGACATTCCACATGTTTCTGCTGCAGTTTTCCCTACTAACATCCTAGGCTCACAGGGCAATGGAAAGGTCAAAATCCTGCTATAAAAGTCTAAAATTATTATTAAAATATTAAATGTTACTTTTCAAACACTTCCAGTTGGTATTAATATAGAAAGATTTCTATCTTCAGGGATTTTGTAAATTTATGATTATCATCACAGCCTTTTTGAGCTCCTTTTTAAACAGGATTTAGCTTGCTGCTCGCCAATAGAGCATATCAGCAGCTAAAAAAAAACTGCAGCAGCAAGTCTCTCAAAATGAAATATTAAAAAAATACCCTGTCACCAATAACTGCTTCTGCTTGATGTAGTTTGTCATTTTTCTGGACAGCTGAAAGCCCTAGGCAAATGTGCAGGGAAAAACAGCAAACCATCTCATCAGTCTTTTGTTTATTAAAGCCCAAGTTTATTCAAGTGGCTTTGAATCCTGAACTAGACAAAATCTTCTGAACCAGTTTATTCTTAGCAGTTGATACTGGGGGCAGAGAAAAATCAAAAACGGCTCTTACGTTTATTAACTTCTAAAGCAGCCGTTAGATAATGAGCCCTTTCATCTCCACCCGCTCTGCTTGAGAACAGCGAGAAGAGACATCTACCAGGACCAGATCAGCTCCAGCACGGTGCTACTGCTATCAGCCCATCTTCTTAAGTACTCGAAACACCCCTTGTGAAAAGCATTCCTGGACACAAGGCTCTCCTAATACACTCGCTTCTATAAATACCAGCTCCTGAAAAACGGGGAGTACCGAGCTTTTACAAGGCTGACATCAGCGACGAGATGAGCTCATCCGCTGCTGGTGCAGTTACTGATGTCTGCATGCCACGTTAGCTGCTCTATTTTAAAAGACTCCTTTGGCGAAAGTTTAAGGTGACTAATTGGTCTCACCACCCGCCGAATGCTGAACTCGAGAGGCGTTTTCCCCAGCACCTGCCCAGCGGGACGCAGGTAGACCTGCTAACCGATTTCATGCAAGCTCCGCTTTGGTGAGCATAACAGCAAAGAACTGAGGAAGCAGAGAATTACTGAATGAATATGCGGTATTTCACCATGAAATCACTGCTGACAGCTGGGCAGGGCCATTCTTTGCTTGTTACATTCAGTCAGGAGGCCCAAAAAGCATTTTATAGCAGGGACAACTGGGACGTATTTTATCCTTCCTCCTGCAGGGCTCTTGGCTAGACGCTCTAGGTCCCGCACGCTGTCACGCGCGCTGCACGGCTCCTGTTCAGTGCGGACCCCGGCGGCCACCAACGCAGCAAGATATATCAGGCTCTTACGCGATCTGTGGGACACACTCTTCAAAAAATAATCAAGAAACTTGTTTAAAACGTACTTCTGAACCTCCCTCCAATTCCCCGGTGGTTTTCAGAGGAACACACGCCTCTCGAGGCATGCTGCACACACACTGAAGGACGTCAAAGGGGGCAGGCTATCTCAGAAAGATAAAATAACCCAAACGGGACAGTCAGGGTAACAAGAAAATGCAAGCAATTCTAGTTTGACTTTTCTTTGCAAAGGGCAATCTATAGCCTACCCATTCACAAAATGAATAAAATGAGCCATTCCTATATATAATTTTATCAAATGAGTGCCCTGGAGGCCACTGTATCTTATATATTAAATAAAAATATCCATTAGTTAAACAGTTGTACCAAAGAGTCTTGCTGCAGCATCTAAGATAGCCCACAAAGCCAGCTTTTTAGCTTGGCCAGCCCCTGCTTTAATCCAGGCCACAAATACATTCCTAAAGCTGATGCAGGCAGTAGGTCTAGCTCCGGAGGTCCTGTTCTTCCCATGCCTGCAGTTCCCCTCCCCTCTTACCTTCCCTCGTGTGTCCCTCAGGGCTCAGAGGTGTTCCAGCTCCCAAATGGCATCCTTGTGAGCATCCTCAACCCAGCTCAGTATTGGGTAGCCAAGATGTTTTGGAAAGAAGGGACTTAACAGGCACACGTGTATTATACACCACACACTAGAGGAACTGTGTGTTCAGCGAGGAAGCCTCCACTCCAGCTGGCTGCATCATCTTGACTGATCCATTAGTATTTGGTCAATGACAAGGAAAGTACAGGCTTTCCTCCCCTCAAGACGCTAATTTATTACAACTGTACAAGCCAGAGTAATTAATCAAAAGTCTATCATAGCACATGAAATGAAAATGGCTCCAAGATGTGCCTGTACCCATTAATTAATTATTAAAGGAACATTAGCTAAAGCTTTTCACCTGCCATTTAAAAGTTAGGGGCTACAATGACATGACATGTACAACCAGCACGGCAGAGTCTACCCGTGTTCATTGATCCAACCGATGTTGTGCCAATATTGGCACTAATTCTGTGGAAAAGGTCTGGACAGCCCAAGCAGCGAGTGCAACCTACGGTACCTACAGCTGCAAGACAGTGCTGGAGCCGGCGGCCTTAACCCCCCCAAATGCAACGAGCACTTGCACGTGCTTGCCTGACACTTGCACGTTTGTTTCCACATAAAGTCCTCGAGCAACGAGGCAAGGGCTTCATAAGCAGGAGAGCGAGCTCGCCAGGAACCACCAGCCGTGCTGCTTTCAGCTGTGTTTGCACTGCTCTAATCAATGGGAGCACTTAGCAGTGATGAGTGCATACGACAAGGCAAAGAAGAAACACATACACAACCCTTGATGTTGTGGCTGTATCTTCCTCCAGAGCCACCAATGAATCAGGATCACCACAGGGCGAAGCGCTGAGGAGGCTGGTGCTTAATGAAGCTGCAGGAAAGACACACGGGCTCAGGAAGAGGCAACCATCACCTGGCACCTAAGCCAGGAGCACCAAGAGCAGACAGCAGACGAGCAGCTCCGGAGACCACTGCTATTTCCAGTGGTCTCGAGCCTAATTGCGCTCGCTGCAGAACGATTAGCAGTTGCACAGACACTAAGTGCCCTGTCGATGCGGCCAAAACAGATTTGCTCTATTCAGAGCGATTACTTTGGGACACAGCAGTGAACCTGGCACGGATCAAAATAAATCCCATACATTTAAAACACAAAACATCACCACGGAAAGGAGGGGCTGGCGGCACAGCCTTAGTAATAATTTAAAAGCCGCACGCTTTAACATTAGGCTTTCTAGAAACAGAGAGGCAGGCATCGCTTTCATAAAACACCATAAACCTGTAACAGGCCGCTTCTCAGCCTTTACAGTCTCTAAAATGAACTTTTATGAATGTGAACGCTAACAAAACTCATCCCATCCATTTTTTCATCAGGCATCTATATAACAATCTATATTCAATTTTGAGAAAAATCCATATTTTTATGGGCATGTGTTACGAGCACTTGAGGAACAGCATGTTCTCAAGAACAGCTACGATATGCCAAAACAGAGGGTGAAGGCAGAGCCTCCAGCAAACCGGGGGTCCTTGCTAAGTGCAACCTTCACAGCTCCCACAGCAGGACCCGTTAGAGGCAGCACCAGCCTCAGCCCTTCTGCTATGGCTGGAAAGTAAAACCCAAACTACCCCGTCTAGTCTCATTCCCCACCCTTCCCAGTCCTTGCTCTTCTCGGTTTATCTCCTGACCTAGCTAAGCAGTGAGGGCAGGGGAGCCAGGCTGGCTACCAGCCAGCTAAGGTTTTCAGGCTTTATTTTTAATGTCTTCACCTGGAAATACATTAGGTTTACTCAGCTTCCAATCACCTCATTAACTTGGCTGGGAAGCATCTAACATAAGTTCCACTAATAACAACACATTTGATAAGATATCTGTATGTTTTTACTTATTGCGTCACCTAAAAGGTAAATCCCAAGAGGTAAATACCGGCCTTTAGCTGTTAACCAGCAACTTCCCCTCCCCTATAGAGGAAGAAATTGCATTTCCTCTGATAACCTGTGACGTTACACGCAGATTACACGTGTAAATAATTTTAAGCTACGCCTGTATTTCTGAACCACCCGTCACAGCTTTGTTCAAAACCTTTACAATTCTCAATATGTAGGTTCAAGAGAAGCTTCTAGTTCCAACTGTCCGAGCCATCAAGTACGTAAAGGAGAAGTCATACTTGCAGTTGACGGTATAATCCTACCCGCTGCATTCAAAATGCAGCTCGCAATCTCCTTAAAACCTCTCTTTCGCTGGGGGCCTTTCCGAGATTGAACGACCAGATTTGCTGCGCGCCAGGAGACAGTGTCACAAGTGAAGTATCTTGAGAGAAGGTTCCCTTGAGCTAGGGACTGTCTGGCGTAAGAGATCTCGTTAGACATCTTCCTCGTTGCGCCTCGCCAGCACCTCCAGCCCCAGCGGCCCATCCTCTGCAGACTTTACTGAGCAAGCAGACCTCGCATAATACGACTTCATTTGCACTTTTTTGTGTGCATATTTAACTTTAATATGCTTATACTTTTTGTAAAAATGATACTGCGCTTGCGTTCTCCACCACTTTGGCACCCAACGCAGCGGAGCAGAGGAAGAGCCGCGGCTTGGGCAGCTCCAGGGCTGGCTCCAGGACCACGACCTTGCCAAGCGCCTCCACTTCTGCCCCTTATGCTCCCCACGTAAAATCCCAGCACTTATCTGCCTCCTTGACACTATTTAGACAGAACAAATTGTTTTTAAAGTGCCACGAAAATGCAAAGAATAAACTACTGCTAGCCTGAAAACAAGTGGTTACTCTAGCTACTACGCTTCTAAAACCAGAGGGAAGAAATATTCTGTATTTAAAAAATATATGTATATTCTTAGCTTCTTGAAATTCCACCAAAGCTTTAAATTTTAGTATGACAACCCTAAAGTGTCACTTCAGAGGAAACCTGGAAACAGTTTGAATTCCATTTTTCCACCTTAAAAAAAAATACCCAGAGATATGTGACTTATCTCTCCTAACCCCACCATAGCAGACGTTCAGCTCTAGGAGAACAAGATAAGAAATCAAAATGGTCATCTACCTAGTGACAGCGCATAAGCACTGTATTTATTAGCACTTTCACATCCTGATTTCAGGCTAATCCCTGTCTCGTAGGAGAAAAAGCAGAGGTGACCATTTAAAAAATGCTGCCATCAAAATGTCACAAAACAGAAGAAAACAAATGATGCCCCTGCGAGAGATCTACTTGCCTGCATCTTCGCTGGCATTTACAAGCTGGCGCGCAGGAGCATGATCGCGCTCGCATGACTCACACCGCTGCTCCAAGCGCAGACGCGCTCCCGGACAGCGCCATCCGCTACCTGCTTCCGTGCAGCCCACGACAGTCCCACCACTTTGCAGAAGAGCAGTCGGGCGACACTCGCCTATAATTAAACCCCAACAATTAGCTGGAATCTCGGTGGGACCAGCATGTCACCTGTTAACAGGGCTCAGCAAAGAAGGGCTAAAACTAAGCGTGGCAGATGGAGCTATATATCCCGACCATCTCTGGAGAGCAGATTTGTAATGCAAAACACTGAATTCAAGATGCGACCCATGGATACAAGGAAGCAATCAGAACCAAACTGATTAAACAAGGCCCAGGCCCCCGCGCAGCGCGCTGCATACCAAGCAGGAGCACGGGTGCCTCGGAGAGGGGAGCAGACGGCACGGCGAAGCACCGGTCGGCCACGTTTCCAGCCCGCGTTATCACTACCTGGCCAGAAGCATCAGCCAGCACCTCTAACGACTCAGTGCCAAACTCATGTGCCTCCCATACGCACGGCCTGCAGCGACCTCGGTCACATGAAAACCCTGGTCTGTACGAGTCGTTTGGATTTTGGGGGGCAAGAAGGGATTTTT